>CM038677.1:362547578-362737289 GCA_021605205.1 Aegilops longissima | reverse complement strand
GTAACTCCGTTTGTTCTCTATGCATGCCAACATCTCCATGCTTGAACTTGCTCCAAGGTTCATCTTTCTTGTCCATGGTAGGCCCTTCATTTGTAAGCAAAACAAATGTATCCAATTTAGGCAGCATCATATTCTCATGAATATTAGAATCGCTACCAAGAAACGAAAGTACCGATAATTCAATTGGCGCATGCGAGCTCGAGTAATTGGTCCAAGATGTATAGCAGCAGGGCTGTGGGTGTAACAATGGTATTGATGTCCTCATCATCCTCCCTTCTTGAAATGAAGTCGCCCTCGACGGAAGCTCATCTTCCTCACCCAAATAAGGCTTCAAATCTGCAATGTTAAAAGTGGACTAACCCCAAAATCTGCAGCAGCTCAAGTTTATATGCATTATCATTTATTTTCTAACACCTTAAATGGACCATCAAGACGTGGTATTAGCTTTGATTTATGCAAATCAGAAACCTATCTCACGCAAATGTAACCAAACAAGATCTCCGTGCAAAGACAACATGTTTTCTACCCTTATCTCCAAAGATGTTTATATTTAGCATTCATACGCCAATGTTTTCCTTAGTTAACTCATGCATTTTAAAATCAATTCAGCACGCTCCTTAGCATCAAAATTAACCTTCTCCAAGATGGAAGAGGCAACAAATCAATAGGTGCACGAGGAAGGAAGCCATACACAATTTCAAAAGGGCACATCTTAGTAGTAGAATGCAATGAACGATTATAAGCAAATTCAATATGAGGCAAGCATTCTTCCCACATTTTCTTATTATTCTTCAAAACAGCCCTAAGCATAGTAGACAATGTTCTATTGACTACTTCAGTTTGTCCATCAGTTGGGGGTGACAAGTAGTACTAAAAAGCAGTTTAGTCCCCAACTTAGCCCATAAACATCTCCAAAAGTGGCTAAGAAATTTAGTATCACGATCTGAAACAATAGTATTTGGCACACCATGCAAGTTTAATAATTTCATTTAAAGAACAAATCAGCAACATTAACAAAGATCATCGCTTTTATGACATGGTATAAAGTGTGCCATTTTCGAGAATCTATCCACGACAACAAATATGTTATCCTCCCTTCTTTGTTCGAGGTAAACCTAAAACAAAGTCCATAGATATATCCTCCCAAGGAACACTAGGCACAGCAAAGGCATATATAAACCATGAGGATTGAGTCGTGACTTAGCTTTTTGACATGTAGTGCAGCGAGCTACAAAACGCCAACATCCCGGCCTCATCTTTGGCCAAAAGAAATGTGTAGCAAGTATATCCTCCGCCTTCTTCACGCCAAAGTGTCCCATTAATCCTCCTCCATGCGCCCCGCAACAACAAAAGACTTAATAGAGCTAGCAGGAATGCATAGCTTGTTAGCACGGAACACAAAACCATCATTAATAACGAACTTGTTCCATGTTCTTCCTCTTTACAATTCTGCATTACATCTTTAAAATCAGCATCATGCACATATTGATCTTTGATGGTCTCCAAACCAAATATTTTGAAGTCAAGTTGTGAAAGCATAGTATATCGATTTAGACAAAGCATCAAGAATAACATTTTCTTTACCCTTCTTGTGTTTAATGACATAAGGAAAGTCTCAATGAATTCAACCCATTTAGCATGTCTATGATTCAGTTTAGCTTGACTTTTAATATGTTTCAAAGATTCATGATCGAATGTATAACAAATTCTTTGGGCCATAAATAATGTTGCCATGTCTCTAAAGTCCCAACAAGAGCATATAATTCTTTGTCATAAGTAGAATAGTTCAGACTAGGCCCACTCAATTTTTCGTAAAAGTATGCAACAGGTTTTCCATCTTGTAATAACACACCTCCTAATCCAATTCCACTAGCATCACATTCAAGCTCAAAAGTCTTATTAAAGTCGAAGTTGGAGTAAAGGACCATGTGTCAACTTATCTTTCAATACCGTGAAGGCTTCTTCCGTGCGGTACCCCAAACAAAAGGCACATCCTTCTTTGTAAGCTCATTGAGAGGTGCAGCAATGGTGCTAAAGTCTCTCAAAACGCCTATAGAAACCAGCGAGTCCAAGAAAACTCCTCACTTGTGTGACTGCTTTGGGTCATGGCCAACTCTCAATAGCTTCAATCTTGGCTTTATCAACTTCAATTCCCTATGGAGTAACAACATAGCCAAGAAAAGATACTCGGTCGGTGCAAAAGGTGCACTTTCCAAGGTTACCAAACAAACGCATCACGAGAGCATTAAAACAGCACGAATGTTCCAAATGTTCTTCCAAAGATTTGCTATAAATCAGATATCATCAAAATAGACTACCACAAATCGTCCAATGAAAGCACGAAACTTCGCTCATTAGTCTCATGAAAGTACTAGGTGCATTAGTTAACCCAAAAGGCATGACTAACCACTCATATAAACCAAACTTAGTTTTAAATGCTGTCTTCCATTCATCTCCCAATTTCATACGAATTTGATGGTATCCACTACGCAAATCAACTTTGGAGAATATTGTAGAGCCACTCAATTCATCAAGCATATCATCTAGCCTAGGAATAGGATGACGATAACTAATAGTAATATTATTAATGCCTCTACAATCAACACACATACGCCGACGCACCATCCTTTTTAGGCACTAGTATAATAGGAACAGCACAAGGACTAAGAGATTCGCAGATATAACCTTTGTCGAGCAGCCTCCTGATTTGACGATAATCTCCTTCGCCTCCTCCGGATTGGTACGGTATGGTGCACGGTTGGGTAGCGATGCACCGGAATTAAGTCAATTTGATGCTCAATCGTCAATAGGTGGTAATCCTGGCACGCCTTGTGGGAAGAAGTCACTAACTCCTCGCAAAATGTTAGTGATAGCAGGGGCAAAGAGGAAGGCACGCCCTCTAATGAAAATAATGCCTCTTTGCACACAAAAGCATAGCAAACAGATTTGCTAGAATCTAGCTCATCAATATCAGATTTGGTGGCAAATAAACATGCACTTTTCAATTTAATTTCAGAAGCAACATTAGATGGTTTATTATTAGGCTTCATTTGTTGCTCAAATTCTTTTGCCACAATCTGATTTTCACTCTTATTTTTCTCCTGTTTTGCTTTATTAGCTCTATTAATATCATCTTTCAAAATGGAATCAGAGTCATAGGAAGCAAAGTAATATTTTTATCCTTGTGAACAAGAGTATACTGATTGTTTCTACCATGGTGTACAGAATTTTATCAAATTGCCATGGTCTACCAAGTAATAAGGAACATGCTTGCATAGGTACCACATCACAATCAACATAATCAGATATGTAGAGATACTAAAATTCACACTAACAAAGACGTGTTACCTTAACCTTGCCGCTGTTGTTGAACCATTGGATGTAGTAAGGATGTGGATGTGGTCTTGTGGTGAGAGAAAGCTTCCACCATATCCATGCTAGCCAAGTTGTTGCAGCTCCTCCATCTATGATGACGCTAATAGAACGCTCCTTCACAACTCCCTTTGTATGGAACAAGTTATGCCTCTGATTTTGCTCAGCTTGTGTAACCTACACACTCAAAACATGTTGAGCAACTAAACATTCATACCTCCAAGATCTTCAAAAGAGCCATGTATTGCGCCTCAAGATCGTAATCATCTCCACCGTGTTCTTCATGTGTAATAAGAGCCAAAGTCTCTTCATCATAGTCACTAGTGCACTCATACCCACCATCCTCAGAGAGCAATCATCACACGCTGAGATTGGCATTCTCTCAAGAAAATGATTGACGGACTACTAGGAAGTGGTGGTGGTGTGTGGTGGACCGATCACAAATCCGTCAAGCAAATCTCAAATTCTTACAGATGATGGCGGTGGTGATCGGCAACCGATGTAGTCAAAACTCTCAAAGCTTGGATAGAAGCGATTAAACGGAGGAGAGTCACGATGTAGATGTATGTGGAGCTGGGAAGGCTTATAATATGGTAGCAAAAGGGTCAGCAATAATCAATTCAGAGATGCAAAGTTGAATAAACGCTCAATGGCGATTGTTGCATGCTGGTCCTAGGCTAGACCGTGCTAGAGACGCGAGCCTAGAACACTAACAAAATCACGGCGCTGCACGGAAACAACGGAAAAGCACACTCTGAATAATTTTTTTCGCTTTTTTTTGCGCTGCTTTTTTTTTGCGCTGCTTTTTTTTGCGAAAAATCACTATAATGGCGAGTGTCTCAAAACTCTTCCTGTGTCAAACCGACAGGATGGGCACGTAATTTTTTCGACCAAGTATTTTTTTTCAACGCCCGGACCCAAAACCGGAAACGGGTCAAAAAACTTTCTATAATGGCGATCGTCTCAATACGCTTAGAAACACCTAAAATAGGATAGCCAGAAAATTTTTCGACAAGTGCGTTTTCGGAAAATTTTGGGCCTAAACGGAGGGTGGTTTCCAGACTCTTTTTTTTTCCGAAATACACAAGGAGCGCAAAAAAAAAAAGGAGCGCAAAAAAAAGGAGTGCAAAAAAAAGGAGCGCAAAAAAAAAGGAGCGCAAAAAAAAAGAGCGAAAAAAAATTATTCCAGAGTGTGCTTTTCCGTTGTTTCCATGCAGCGCCGTGATTTTGTTAGTGTTCTAGGCTCGCGCCTCTAGCACGGTCTCAGCCTAGGACCAAAGACAAGACCGTCGTTGAGCGCTTATTCAACTTTGCATCTCTGAATTGATTATTGCTGACCTTTTTGCTACCATATTATAAGCCTTCCCAGCTCCACATACATCTACATCGTATGCTTGACTCTCCACCGTAATCGCTCTATCCAAGCTTTGAGAGTTTTGACTACATCGCTTGCCGATCACTGCATCGCTGCTGGGTAAGAGCTGGTAAGAATTTGAGATTTGCTTGACGGATTGATCGTCCACCACACCACCACCACCACTTCCTAGTAGTCCGTCAATCATATTCTTGTGTGTTTCTATTGCTACTAACCATGGCAGGATCACAAGTCGATTTAGACCGACTGGGAGAACATGACAAACAAAGCGCTACATGATAAGTTTCAACAAATGATGAGTGGGCAGGTGGAAGATGTGCTACATAGATTTGAAGAGGCCATGCAGAAGATAGATGGCATTGAGAAGGCGTCAAACAAAGCTCGATAACAAGTTTAATGAATTGCTCAAGGCGTCTACCACCACCACCACCTGCTGCACCGACGCACCTCTACAACAACAACAACGACTACCTGCACATCGCGAAACAGCCCTCCGCCGAGCTTCCCGTGTCCCTCTTCACCGCCAAGCTGCTGGTGCTGCTTGTTGATACTTCGTGGCTTCTGCCATTGATGTGGGGAGGATGATTATGTGGGAGATTACGAGGATGAGGTTGATCAACATCGAACTACGTGCAACCACCAGCACCACAACCACCAGGTCGCCCACATGCAAATAATGGCAATGTTAGGGCTCCCCTCAGTACGAGATCATGACCATCTCCTAAACTGAAATTGAATATTCCACCATTTGAGGGTAGATATGTTCCTGAGATATATCTTACTTGGGAGTTAGAAACTGAACAACGATTTACATGTTTACAATATCCCGAGGAGAGACGTGTTCCTCGCTGCTGTTTGTGCTTTCACTAGCTTTGCATGTGTTTGGTGGTCTGAACATTGTCGATTATATCCTGTTCCAGCTACTTGGGCTGCTTTGAAAACTGCTATGCGTACTCGTTGGGTTCCACCATATTATCAACGTGAATTACTTCAAAAATTAAAGCGCTTAAGACAAGGAAAAAATTCGGTAGAAGAATATTATCAGGAATTACAAACTGGCTTGATTAGATGTGGTATTGTTGAGGAGAATGAAGCTATGCTTGCACGTTTTCTGGGTGGATTAAATAGAGAGATTCAGACCATTCTAGACTACAAGGATTATAATAATATCACTTGATTATTCCATCTTGCTTGTAAAGCTGAACGTGAAGTGCAGGATCGATGTGTTGCTATGCGGACTAACTTTTCTCGCAGGTCGACCTTCATCATGGACACCACGCATCATCTACTTCCACACGCTCTACTACACCGGCACCTCCGCGGCTGCCACCTCCAACCGTGATACAAGAAAGCAGGCACAACCACCACTATCTCGCCAAGAGCACATGATGCGGAGCATCCTCGATCATCCCCATGGACCTTCCGTCGCCTCACCAAGCTCCAAAGGACCCATGACGAGAGCACGAGCTCGAGCTCTCGAGACCGAGGTGACTTCTCTCCTTAGTGAAATATCATATGACCCTCTCGAGACATGGCTACTACCTCAATCCGAATGTTGTGCATGCTTAGGTACCAAGGAACCAACCTAGGAGAAGCTACAGCTCAAGATGGACACCAAGAGCAAGAGGAAGAACTGCAGAGTTCAGCGGGGAGCGGTACTACCGCTCAAGCCAAGCGGTACTACGGCTGGGAGCCAAGCGGTACTACCGCTCTCCATCCGCCTACTTCGCAAAACCCGACACACTCCAGGAATCGAACAGCGTCGGAGCGGTACTATCGCTCAAGATAAGCGGTATTATCACTGAAAGCGGTACTACCGCCATGAAGCAACAGTACTACCGCCCTGCTCTGCGTAGCAGCGTGTCGGGCCGAGGCCCATGTACTCTTTTCGCCCTAACTTACCCCTTGGAGGTCCTAGACTATAAATAGACCTTCCCTCATCCTTTCTAGGGTTAGCTTTGGATTTGCTCATATTTCGTGTGAGAGCCTTTGCTCATCCACTTGGCTACTTCTCCTTCGAGATCAGGACCTCTACGGAGAAGATCCCCAAGCGGATTCAAGACCCCTCCTAGGGTGGACCCCATCAAGACCTCCTCATGGAGAAGAACGGCTACCCTTGTATCCTACCCTTTGTTGTCCTTGAATCTTGTGCCACTCTATGTGTTTGATAATCTAGCACTTGTGTGATCGTTTTCTTGTCGGTTGAGTGATCTCTCTCTCGCTCCCTCGTGTTTTCCCTCGTGTTCTTCCGCTCGTTCTTCGTGTTCCTCGAGGGATCCTCTCCAAGCGTGAAAGATCGCCCACGAGGGTTCCGCCCTACATCATCATGGTATCATGAGCCACGTTGATCACGTTATTGGAGCCCTACACCTCTTTTTCTAGCTTGATTTTGTTGTTTTGTCCTAATTCGAAAATTCCCACAAAAATAGCCCCAATTTTTTTTTTGTGATTTGTTAGTGTGATGAAATTTTGTTGATTTTGATCCGTGGATTTGCTTGGTTTCGAGTCGATCTAGCATCTCTCCAAGTTTCACCTCTTTCCATCCACAAAATCCATAGAATTTTGACCCCAAATCACCCATTTCCGCCCAAAATCGCAAGAACGATTCGAGAAATCGAGAAAATCCCGACACGAGCGGTACTACCGCCTCCTAGCGGTACTACCGCTGTGAGCGGTACTACCGCCTCCTAGCGGTACTACCGCTGAGTACGGCACTACCGCCAGCCACCGCTCAGCGAAATAGTCGAAAAATCCCGACACGAGCGGTACTACCGCCCTCCCCAGCAGTACTACCGCCTGCCGATTCAGCCTTCCAACTTTCACCATTTTCATCATAACTTTTAACTCCGAACTCCGATTTGAGTGTTCTTTGGCTCGTTTTGAAGCTATCGACGTGTTCAAGTCCTCACCTTGGTTTCACCACCTTTTGACACCATCAAATTTTCCGAACATCGGCATCTTTGCCTAGGGCTTAAACCACATCATCCGCTATACCACCTCCACTTTCCGCTACCACATTTTCGCTTTTGGTCTTTGAGAATTTGGGTTGTGGTTCCGTGTCCTATTGTGTTTCGCTATATAGGTACGGTTCGACGTCAACATCACCACCGCTCATCTTGGCAAGGACTCATCATCGTCAAGGACGGTAACCTCGGCGACATCTTTGTCATCTCTCGCAATTGCATTGATAACCACATAGCCTTACTTTTGCGTTGCTTACCCATCGAGACTAGCCATCGAGTATTGCCGCAACGTGACTTGTGCACCTTAGTGATCATACTCCATAGCATACATAGCATACCATAGTGGTGCATATCTTGAGATCAACTTGTGTGTCACAATGTTGTCATAGCATACACAATTGCTATCTTGGTTCGTGAAGTTTGCATAAGAAAAGAGCTCAAAAGTGAAAGAGCCACCCAAGCTTTTAAGCAAAGAGGAAAGATAAACAAAGAGCTTATAAGCAAGAACCATAGCATCATACAACATTAAGATTGTCATATCCGATCATCTTGGATCATTGCACCGAAATATAATACATATAGCATACTTGGGATAGAGATCGTTGCATTTTTCCGAATAGGTTGTGCACAAGTTCGCAGATCCGCCTATTGTGCAATCGTGCTAGCGTCTCTCTAGTATTGTGCAACAAGAGCATTCTCGTGGTTTCCACATTTTGGCTCACTTTTGGTTTGCACAATCCCACTTATCTATTTGCGTGTGTGTTCCGTGTACCACTACTTGCTTGGTCTACTTGTTACATTTGCGAATTTGCTAATCTTTTTCAACTTTATTGAGTCTCACTTACAATCGCATCAAATTTTGTGCCACCATCCTAACCGAGCTCCACCATAAGCTTTTATTTGTGTAGGTGTGAGAACCGACAAGAATCGGTACCAAGAGTGCTATTTCATTGTCCGCATTTGAGTGAACTTGATTCATTTTCAACATCGGTCAAAGGTACATTGGTATAAGTTCTTTCCGTTCTACCACTCACATCTTGTTTGGAATGATGGATAGGCCAAGTTCTTCTACCAACCCACTCTTCATCGAGCAAGACGACGACATGTCCTCGTGACGTCACCAAGAGCCACCTCTTTGGTGCACAACGAGCGTTGCACCAAGAACAACAAGCAATGAGCGATCAGATCGACAACCTCGCCACCGACTTGCGACTCTCGAGCAACGCACAAGAGACTACTTCGACAACAAGTTCGAGGCTCACAAGGTAGAGAATGATGCAAGAATGGAAGAGATCCCGCATTGATGAGAACACGGCATCATTCCACTTCTTCATCATCAAGACGGAGCCGCCGAGTCGACATTCCGACGACACCTTCTACGACTCAAGTACACCGTCATCAAACACTCTTCGACGAGCGCGCCAAGACCGCTCATGCATCTCGCAACCCGCTACATGACAAGCATTCACAAGAGCAAGTTGATGATCAAGTTCCTCGTCCTCAATCAAACCAAGAGGCTTTTGCTCAAGCCCAAGAACGACAACGCCTTCGCCGCCAACAAGAGGAAGAAAGAGCACGCCGTCACCAAGGCGAACAAGACGCCAAGGCTCAACGCCTTCAACAACAACAACGTGAAGCGCAAGCTCTTGAGGCGCAACGTGCCCTTCAAGAATCAAGTAGAGCCTTCGCCAACCGCAATCGCGAACGGCGCAATCAAGAGGAAGCCCTTCAAGAAGAAATCCAAGAGAGGAACTACCAACCTCATGTGCAACGTCAAGTTCCTCAAGCCCTCCACAAGCTCGTCAAGCTCCACCCCAACCTCAAGTTCAACAAGGGCAAGTTGATCATGGTCTTCCTCGCGCCAAGACCAACATGAAGACGAGTACATTCCACGCCAAGGACGTCATCATCAACATCGCCAACAACACAATGAAGAGCAACGCCACGGCAAGCTAAAATTCACCATGCCCAAGTTCAATGGAAGCAATGACCTCAAGACTACCTCTCATGGGCATTGAAGGTTGACAAAATCTTCCGCTTGCACAACTACGATGAAGCGAAGAAAATCGCTATGGCATCACTTGAGTTCCAAGACTATGTGCTCATATGGTGGGAACAAATCATTGAGAGACGACAAGCAAGAGGTGAACCCCAATCACCACTTGGGCTCAAATGAAGGATGTCATGCGAGCACGCTTTGTGCCAACCTACTACAACCGCGACCTCTTCAAGAAACTCCAACTACTCAAGCAAGGAACAAAGAGCGTTGAAGAATACTACAAGGAGATGGAGATAGCCATGATTCGAGCCAATGTCAAGGAAGATGATGAGCAAACTATGGCACGTTTCTTGAATGGACTCAATCATCCCATCAAGAAGATCGCCGACTTCCAACCATACTCAACCCTCATTGAGCTCGTACATCAAGCTACAAAGGCGGAACGCCAAGTACAAGATGACTTCAAGTACCCCAAGTACTCATCCAAGACCTACGGCTTCTCCAACAACCAAGCTTCAACGACTCCTCCAACATCTACACCAACCAAGCTTCCTTCAAGAAACGACGACAAGTCAAGTTACAAGAAGACATCGACAAGTTCAAGTCGTCCTCCTCCTACTACAAGCAACCTCAAGCCGCGTGCTTCATCCTCTACTCCGACCGATGAGACCATCAAGACAAGCTCCTTCAAGTGTTTCACTTGCGGCGGCCGAGGCCACAAGTCATCTGAATGCACCAACAAGCGCACCATGATCCTCAACGACGATGGCACATATGACTCTATGAGTGAAGAGGAAATGGAAGCCCTTGAGCAAGTGGCCATGCACCGGCAAGTGAATGAAGATGAAGATGATCAAGTCTTTTGTGATGAGGATTCGAGCCCCGCCTCGTTGTCTCCAAGGTCTTGACTCTTCAACATCAACAAGAAGAAGACCAACGATGCCACATCTTCCACACAAAAGCCGCATCAATGGACGGTCCATCAAGGTCATCATCGATGGAGGTAGTTGCCACAACTTGGCAAGTGAAGAACTATGCTCCAAGCTACAATTGGTCAAGAGGAAGCACCCACACCCCTACAAGGTTCAATGGCTAAGTGACTCGGCACTATACTGAGTCGAGCATACGGTCCAAGTCTCCTTCAAAATTGGTGCTTATGAAGACACTTTGGAGTGTGATGTGGTCCCAATGACCGCTTGCCACCTCCTTCTTGGTCGACCATGGCAATTCGACCGTGGTGTCATACACAATGGGCGAACCAATCACTATAGCTTCAAGATGAAAGGGAAGGAGTATGTGCTACGACCTATGTCTCCTAGTCACGTGATAGCCGACAAGCAAGCCACACATCATAGAGAAAAGAGGAGAAAGTGATCCACCCAAAATGAGTGAGAGCCACAAGCCAAATTTGAGAGACTCTTAGCCTAGAGAGAAAAACCTCATTCTATTTGCCACCAAAAGTGAGATGAGAGAAGTGTGTGAGCACCCATCGAGTGTGATGCACTTTGTCCTTGTGTGCAAGGATGGAGAACCAAAACTAACACCATTCACGAGCTACCTTTGGTGTTTCAATCTCTTTGCAGGAATTTCAAGATGTTTTCCCGATGAGCTACCTCCGGGTCTACCTCCTCTTCGAGGCATTGAGCATCGAATCGACCTCATCCCGGAGCGCCGCTACCAAACAAAGCTCCATACCGAGTCAATCCGAAGAAACCAAGGAGATTCAACGGCAAGTACAACAACTCATCGACAACGGTCATGTACGTGAAAGCCTAAGCCCTTGTGCCGTTCCGGTTATCCTTGTGCCTAAGCCCGATGGAAGTTTCCGCTTGTGTTCGATTGTAGACCTATCAATGCTATTACTGCTCGATATAGGCATCCCATTCCTCACTTAGATGACATGCTTGATGAACTTAGTGGAGCCAACTTTTCTCAAAATTGATCTTAAAAGTGGCTATTATCAAATACGCATACAAGAGGGTGATGAATGGAAAACTGCTTTCAAAACCAAATTTGGTTTATATGAGTGGTTAGTGATGCCTATGGGTCTTCGGAAGCTCCGGTACTTTTGTGCGCCTTATGCATCATGTGCTTCGTCCTTATATTGGAGTCTTTGTTGTGGTTTACTTTGATGATATTCTTGTGTTTAGCAAAACCATGAAAGAGCATATTAACCATGTTAAATCTGTGTTGCAAACTCTTCGCAAGGAAAGCCTTTATGCAAACTTGAAAAAATGCACTTTTGGCGTTGACAAAGTGGTTTTCTTGGGATTTGTTGTCTCTTCAAAAGGTGTTCATGTTGATGAAACTAAAATTGAAGCAATTCAAACTTGGCCCCAACCAACCAATTTGCAACAAGTGCGAAGTTTTCTTGGTCTTGCGGGTTTCTATCGTCGCTTTGTGAAAGATTTTAGCACAATTGCCGCTCCTTTGCATGCTTTGAGCAAGAAGAATACTCCCTTTGTTTGGGGAACTTTGCAATCAACCGCTTTTGATGAGCTCAAGTCTTTGCTTACTCATGCTCGATTCTTGCTTTGCCCAATTTTGACAAAACTTTTGAGGTTCATTGTGATGCAAGTGGTACCGAATTGGCGGAGTTTTGATGCAAGAAAACGAGCCATTGCTTATTTTAGTGAAAAACTCTCCGGTGCTCAACTTAATTATCCCATATATGACAAAGAATTGTATGCTTTAGTGCGTGTGCTACATGTTTGGGAACATTACCTTAGACCGCATGAGTTTGTCATCCATACCGATCATGAAACGCTTAAGTACCTCAAAGGTCAAACTAAATTGAACAAGCGCCATGCCAAATGGAGTGAATTCATTGAATCTTTTCCTTATGTGATCAAATACATTAAGGGTAAAGAAAATGTAGTTGCCGACGCTTTCACGCATAAACATGCTTGTCACTCAACTTGAGTTGAATGTGATTGGTTTTGAGCATATAAAAGACTTGTATGAGCATGATCCATCTTTTGCTTCTCCTTATGCTAAGTGTTTGACGATACGCCTTGGGAACAATATTACATCAAGGATGGTTACCTTATGAGAGCTAACAAACTTTGCATTCCGAGTCTTCTCTTCGTTTGCTCCTTTTGCAAGAGGCTCATGGAGGCGGCCTCATGGGACACTTTGGACGCGACAAGACATTCGCCGCACTCTCCAACAACTACTTTTGGCCCAAGATGTTCCATGACGCCTCACGCTTCACCAACCGATGCTACACATGTCGCAAAGCTAAGTCTAAAGCTCAATCTCATGGTCTTTACATGCCTCTTCCTATTCCATATCAACCATGGGAAGACATTAGTATGGATTTTGTACTTGGTTTGCCTAGGACTCAAAATGGCAAGGATTCCGTCTTTGTTGTTGTGGATAGATTTTCTAAAATGGCACATTTCATTCCTTGCAACAAGATAGACGATGCTTCACATGTTGCAAATCTCTTTGTAGGGAAATCTTGCGACTCCATGGCGTACCAAAGACAATCGTCTCCGATCGTGACGTCAAGTTCTTGAGTTACTTTTGAAGACTCTATGTGCCAAGCTCGAATCAAGCTCTTGTTCTCCTCTGCATACCATCCTCAAACCGACGGCCAAACGGAGGTGACGAACCGCACACTATCCACTCTACTTCGTGTCTTGATCAAGAAGAACATCAAGGAGTGGGAAGCATGTCTACCCATCGCCGAGTACGCCTACAATCGTGCAAGACATTCAACTACCGCAAGTCCCCTTCGAGGTCGCTCACGGTTTCAACCCGTTGTCCCCATTGGACATTCTACCACTTCCTCTCCAAGAGCGCACCAACATGGATGCAAATGAACGAGCAAGCTACATCAAGAAGATGCGAAGATACAAGGCACACCATCGGCGCCAAGTACAACACCAAGCAAACAAGCTCAACGCCAACAAGCAACCCATCATCTTCAACATTGGTGATCTAGTGTGGCTACACCTTCGCAAGGACCGCTTCCCCAAAGAACGCAAGTCCAAACTTCTCCCTCGAGCCGATGGACCTTTCAAGGTACTCTTGACGCTACAACGACAACGCTTACAAGATCGACATACCTCGCGACAAGTACAACGTGAGCGACATCTTCAACGCCAAGGACCTCGCACCTTTCCATGGAGATGAAGCTTTTGATCCGAGGTCGGATCTCTCCCAAGGGGGAGATGATGCGGAGCATCCTCGATCATCCCCATGGACCTTCCGTCGCCTCACCAAGCTCCAAAAGGACCCATGACGAGAGCACGAGCTCGAGCTCTCGAGACCGAGGTGACTTCTCTCCTTAGTGAAATATCATATGACCCTCTCGAGACATGGCTACTACCTCAATCCGGAATGTTGTGCATGCTTAGGTACCAAGGAACCAACCTAGGAGAAGCTACAGCTCAAGATGGACACCAAGAGCAAGAGGAAGAACTGCAGAGTCCAGCGGGAGCGGTACTACCGCTCAAGCCAAGCGGTACTACCGCTGGGAGCCAAGCGGTACTACCGCTCTCCATCCGGCCTACTTCCGCAAAACCCGACACACTCCAGGAATCGAACGGCGTCGGAGCGGTACTACCGCTCAAGATAAGCGGTACTACCGCTGAAAGCGGTACTACCGCCCACAAAGCGGTACTACCGCTGAAAGCGGTACTACCGCCATGAAGCAACGGTACTACCGCCCTGCCTGCGTGCAGCGTATCGGGCCGAGGCCCATGTACTCTTTTCGCCCCCAACTTACCCCTTGGAGGTCCTAGACTATAAATAGACCTTCCCCTCATCCTTTCTAGGGTTAGCTTTGGATTTGCTCATATTTCGGTGTGAGAGCCTTTGCTCATCCACTTGGCTACTTCTCCTTCGAGATCAGGACCTCTACGGAGAAGATCCCCCAAGCGGATTCAAGACCCCCTCCTAGGGTGGACCCCATCAAGACCTCCTCGCGGAGAAGAACGGCTACCCTTGTATCCTACCCTTTGTTGTCCTTGAATCTTGTGCCACTCTATGTGTTTGATAATCTAGCACTTGTGTGATCGTTTTCTTGTCGGTTGAGTGATCTCTCTCTCTCGTTCCCCTCGTGTTTTCCCTCGTGTTCTTCCGCTCGTTCTTCGTGTTCCTCGTAGGGATCCTCTCCAAGCGTGAAAGATCGTCCACGTAGGGTTCCGCCCTACATCAGCACACCTGCTGGGCCTACACAGAGCTCTTCTTCTTCCATGGCGTCAACAGGGCACACAAGTGATATTATTTGTCGTCGTTGTAAGGGAAGAGGACATTTTGCGAGAGAACGCCAATCTCAGCGTGTGATGATTGCTACTGAGGATGGTGGGTATGAGTCCGCTAGTGACTATGATGAAGAGACTTTGGCTCTTATTACACATGAAGAACACGGTGGAGATGATTCTGATCATGAGACGCAATACATGGCTGCTGAAGATCCTGACAGGTATGAATGTTTAGTTGCTCAACGTGTTTTGAGTGTGCAGGTTACACAAGCTGAGCAAAATCAGAGGCATAACTTGTTCCATACAAAGGGAGTTGTGAAGGAACGTTCTATTCGCGTCATCATAGATGGAGGGAGCTGCAACAACTTGGCTAGCATGGATATGGTGGAGAAGCTTTCTGATGCGGAGCATCCCTCACTCATCCCCACGGACGTGCCTACATCTCCCTCAACACCACCGGGACCCATGACGAGAGCCCGAGCTAAGGCTATTGAAGATAAGGTGAACTCGCTCCTCTCCGAACTTCCTATTTCTACCCATGAGACATGGCTACTACCTCATTCAGAAACTCTATGTGTAATCAGGTACATGGAGGTGAGCCAAGGATCTACGACTCGCACGAGCCAAGACGGCGAGGACCCCAAGTATGTCGAAGAGGAAGAAGAGGTGCGGCTGAAGCTACAGGACACGGATGTTCGACCCCTTCCGGACGTCCGACGATTCCCAGGACACGGACGTCCGACGCCCTCCGGACGTCCGGAACTTCGTCACCCGAACCGAATCTACGGACGACCGGAGCTGGCCGGACGTCCGGACGACAATCACCCGAGCCGAAACTACGGACGACCGACCGCCTCCGGACGTCCGGACCCTCCTGAAGCCCCGGACGACCGACGCGCTACGGACGACCGACACACCTTTAGCAGAGAAGAATCGACGGACGCCCGAACGCGTCCGGACGACCGGACCTTCCCGAGCCTCCGGACGTCCGACGCCTTCCGGACGTCTGACGCCTGATGCGGGCTGGAGCCCATGTACCCCTTCGTTTTGACTTCCATTCGCACTAAGACTATAAATAGGACCCCCCCATCTCCTAGTTAGGGTTAGCTTTGGATTGGCTCATATTTCGGTGTGAGAGCCTTTGCTCATCCACTTGGCTACTTCTCCTTTGAGATCAGGACCTCTACGGAGAAGATCCCCCAAGCGGATTCAAGACCCCCTTCTAGGGTGGACCCCATCAAGATCTCCTCTCGGAGAAGAACGGCTACTCGTGTATCCTTTCCTTTGTTGTCCTCAAATCTTGTGCCACTCTATGTATTCGGTAATCTAGCACTTGTGTGATTGATTTCTTGTCGGTTGAGTGCCTCTCTCTCTCGTTTTCCCCGTGTTTTCCCTCTTGTTCTTCCGCGTGTTCCTCGTGAGTCCCCGTAGAATCCGCTCCAACGTGAAAGATCGCCCACATAGGGTTCCGCCCTACATCACTTTCTCTCACCACAAGACCACATCCACATCCTTACTACATCCAATGGTTCAACAGCAGCGGCAAGGTTAAGGTAACACGTACTGTTCGTGTGTAGTTTAGTATCTCTACATATGCTGATTATGTTGATTGTGATGTGGTACCTATGCAAGCATGTTCCTTATTATTTGGTAGACCATGGCAATTTGATAAAAATTCTGTACACCATGGTAGAAACAATCAGTATACTCTTGTTCACAAGGATAAAAATATTACTTTGCTTCCTATGACTCCTGATTCCATTTTGAAAGATGATATTAATAGAGCTAATAAAGCAAAACAGGAGAAAAATAAGAGTGAAAATCAGATTGTGGCAAAAGAATTTGAGCAACAAATGAAGCCTAATAATAAACCATCTAATGTTGCTTCTGAAATTAAGCTGAAAAGTGCATGTTTACTTGCCACCAAATCTGATATTGATGAGCTAGATTCTAGCAAATCTGTTTGCTATGCTTTTGTGTGCAAAGAGGCATTATTTTCATTCGAGGACGTGCCTTCCTCTTTGCCCCCTGCTGTCACTAACATTTTGCAGGAGTTCGCTGACGTCTTCCCACAAGACGTGCCACCGGGATTACCACCTATTCGAGGGATTGTGATGCGGAGCATCCGACGGTCATCACCATGTCAAGAGTCCGTTTGGCAAGTGACACGTGCGACCTCTACTTCCCATACCTAAAGGTGAATCTTCTCCTTTACACGTGTTCACTTGACCCCTTCGAGGATGGTATACTACTTGACACTCCACTCGGGTGCATGCATAGGTATGACCGGAGCTTCACGGACGACGAGGAGGAGTGCAAGCGCCAAGGAACACCTACACCATCCGCGAGGGAAGCTCGGAAGAGAAGACGGAAAAGACGGAGCTGCAGAGTCTCCCAGGCCGGACGACCGGAAGACTCGGACGTCCGACACTCTCCAGACACGGACGTCCGACGCCCTCCGGACGTCCGAACTTCGTCACCGAACCAGATCTACGGACGACCGGAGCTGCCCGGACGTCCGGACGACAATCACCCGAGCCAAAACTACGGACGACCGACAGCCTCCGGACGTCCGGACCCTCCTGAAGCCCCGGACGACCGGCCCCCTACGGACGACCGACACGCCTACGGCAGAGAAGAATCGACGGACGACCGAACGGGTCCGGACGACCGGACCTTCCCGAGCCTCCGGACGTCCGACGCCTTCCGGACGTCCGACGCCTGATGCGGGCTGAAGCCCATGTACCCCTTCGTTTTGACTTCCATTTGCACTCAGACTATAAATAGGACCCTCCCATCTCCTAGTGGGGGTTAGCTTTGGATTAGCTCATATTTCGATGTGAGAGCCTTTGCTCATCCACTTGGCTACTTCTCCTCGGAGATCAGGACCTCTACGGAGAAGATCCCCAAGCGGATTCAAGACCCCCTTCTAGGGTGGACCCATCAAGACCTCCTCTCGGAGAAGAACGGCTACTCGTGTATCCTTACCTTTGTTGTCCTTGAATCTTGTGCCACTCTATGTGTTTGATAATCTAGCACTTGTGTGATCGTTTTCTTGTCAGTTGAGTGATCTCTCTCTCGTTTCCCCCGTGTTTTCCCTCTTGTTCTTCCGCGTGTTCGTCGTGATTCACCGTAGGATCCGCTCCAACGTGAAAGATCGCCCACATAGGGTTCCGCCCTACATCATCTATGGTATCATGAGCCAGGTTCATCACGTTTTTGGAGCCCCTACATCGTGTTTGCTAGCTTGATTTTGTTGTTTTAGTCCTAAATCCGAAAATCCCCACCAAAAATAGCCCCCAAATTTTTTTGTGATTTGTTAGTTTTGATGATGTTTTGTTGATTTTGATCCATGGATTTGCTTGGTTTCGAGTGGATCTAGCATTTCCCCAAGTTTCCCCATCTTTCATCCACAAAATCCCGCGAATTTTGACTCTGAAATCACCAATTTCCGCCCAAAATCGCGTCCCGGATCTCAATTTTCGAGTTGACCCCGACCCACCGGACGACCGGAGTTTTACGGACGTCCGGAGCCCCTGGAACGGCCGGACGTCCGACCTTTTCCGGACGACCGGAACCCCTAACCCGAACTGGATTTACGGATGTCCGACCTTTTACGGACGTCCGTAACCTGTAGTTTCAGACTTCGGCTGATTTTTGTTTTGTCCATAACTAATTCATCCGAACTCCGATTTTGACGTTCTTTAGCTGGTTTTGAAGCTATTGACATCCCCCTTCCAACAAAAATACCACCAACACAATTTGACTCCATCAAATTTTTGAAAATTTGGCAAGTTTGCCTCGGCCTTCCACCATATCATCCGCATAGCCACCACCGACTTCCGCAACCTAACCCATTTTGTTCCCCATAGCATTAGTGGTTGCTTGAGTAGTGATTCGAGTCTCCTAAGGTGTTTCGGCTACTTAGGGACGATTGCCTCTTCATCAACCACTACCACCATTTCCACATAGCCCTGCCCACCATACACTTCCAACAACCCAACCTAACCCAATTTTGTTTGAGCTTATGTGAGTTGTGGTTTGTGTCTCCTAAGGTGTTTCGGCTACTTAGGGACGGCAACTACAACATTGACTCGCATAACCCACCATTCCACTTCCGCATTGCCAAGTGCAAACCAACACCGCATTCCGCTACCACCATTTTGACATTTGACGTTTGAGATTTTGAGTTCGCGGTTTTCCGCTTCCTAAGGTGTTTCACTACTTAGGACGAGTCTCCATCATCTTGGTATCTACATCAAGAACACCGCTACTCATCATCGCCGGACGGTAACCTCCATATCATCTTGGTATCGTGGTATCCCTCCATTGTATATTCCCCTTGCCATTGCATTGTTTACCCCTAGCCTTACTTTTGCGTTATTTGCCTATCGAGACTAGCCATTTGAGTATTGCCGGCAACGTTACTTGTGCACATTAGTGATCATACCTTCCATTACATACCATACCATATCATATTGGTATCATATCATCCATTGTGTCTCAAGTTTGTTCCCGCATATACACAATTGCTATCTTGGTTTGTGCATTGTGCAAAAGTGGCCATAGAAAAAAAAAGAGAATAAGCTTTTAAGCAAAGAAAAGAGTGAGCAAAGAGCTTGTAAGCAATAGCCATAGCATCAAATATATCATATGATATCATACTTGATCATCTTGGATCATTGTGTGAGAAACACCGGGAACCATACATACATAGCATACTTGGGATATAAATTTATCCATTTTGCATCTTATAGGTTGTGCACAAGTGTCGTATCCGCCTATTGAGCAATCGTGCTAGCATCTCTCTTGAGTTGTGCAACACGAGCGTTTTGGTGGATTCCACATTTTGAGCTCATTCCTTGGTTGCACGGCCCCATTTATCTATCCGTGTGTGTGTTTCGTGTGCCTCATATTGCTATTGGTCTACTTGTTTCGCTTTGCAATTTGTGAATCTCTTTCAACATTATTGACTCTTGCTAACATTTTGCATTAAATTTTTGTGCCACTATCCTCACCGAGCTCCTCCATAAGCTTTACTTGTGTAGGTGTGAGAACCGACAAGGATTGGTACCAATAGTGCTATTTCATTGTCCGCATTTGAGTGAACTTGATTCATTTTCAACATCGGTCAAGGTACATTGGTATAAGTTCTTCTCTTTCTCCCACTCATATTTGCTCGAGTCTTGTGATGGATAGGCAAGGCATTTCACCTTCGGTCTACAACAACAACGACGAGTTCGATGCCACGAACAACAACTCCAACGCCTAGATGCAAGCTAAAATGGAGGAGATCAAATCCCTCATCAAGTCCTACCAGCGATCTTCCTCATCTTGAGAAGACGCTCAAGAGCACATCCTTCCGCGACCATCTCCGCAACATCACATCGGCATCGACACCATCATCAACAAGAACGTGAAGGTCAAGAGCTCAACATCAACAACCGCTCAACGACTTCACCATCTCCCTTGGCATCTTCGCCAAGCGACTTCAAGGCATCTTCGCCTTCCGATATTCGCATCTTCGCCAACAAGCACCCCAACACTACGCCAAGAGAAGCTCCCCAAGCTCAAGTCCGCGACTTCCACGAGCTACTACGACCTCGACATCGACCACGAGGTTCCTTTCTATGGGACTCAAGAACCCGAGGAGTACCTCGAGTGGGAGCGTTTGATGGACGACTACCTCAAGCTACATCAAGTTCCTCCCAAGATCAAGTGAAGTGCGCCACAAGAAACTTCCACGACTACGCCGACATGGTCGCTTCACACACCTTGAGTGCTACGAGATGAGTTGGCCCAAGATGAAGAGAGCTTTATGGCGAGAGTTCGTGCCTCCAACCTACACGGAACATCTTCGACGCCAATTGGAGAACACCATCCAAGGATCCAAGTCCATCGACGCGTACTTCAAGGAGATGAAGATCTCCTTGCGACGAGCCGGCGTGGACGACCCCATGTCAATGAAGTTCCACTTCATGATGGGATTGCACAACGACATCTCCAAGACCATCTTCCTCGAGAACTACAAGTCCATCGACGACTACTACATTGGTGCTCTCAAGGCGGAACAAGAACTCATGAAGGCCAACGCTTCTCCACCCCAAGCAAACTTCGTGGAGACCAAGCTCTACGACAAGCATGAGGCTAGTACCACCACGATGTCCAAGCCCGACAAGCTCCAAAGGATGCTCCCAAGTGCGACTTCACCGCCATCCCTCTTTGTGGCATTGATGATGCCGAGTCTACCTTGACTCTTTTTCAAGATGGTGCGGCGACAAGTACGACTACGGAGACCTTTAAGGACCAAGCTTTGGAGGCAAGCGACGAGGTGGCGAGCAAGGATGATGCTTCCATCTTAGGAGGCGAGAGCGATGATGTGCCATCTTCGGCCTTCATCCACGACGACGACTACGAGACGGTTGAACATGGGATTTTCCCTTCGACCACGGCGACATCCGATGACTTGAGTGACTTGAGCCACCATATTGAGAGTGAGAGTGACTTCACCACTAACCCCATATATGTGTTGCCCCAATTCCCATGTGAGGAGAGCCACAACCCCCACCACTTGAGTGAGATGAGTGACTCCACCATACGTGAGTTTGAGTGCACTTATTTTGAAGGAGTGAGTGAACCACCACATAGAGAGAGTGAGATAGTTGATAGGTCTAGTGAGGCCATTTCCATTTCTAACAACTTGACCTCTACCTCTATTGTGTCTTCTCATTTGGTGCTAGGTCCCATTTATGATGATGCGCCGATCCTCGACGACTTCGTCCTCCCTTTGGAAAAGACGATGGCCATGGTGGAATATGATGCACCCCCCACATGGTTCCATCAAGATGAAGATGACCACCATTTGGTCTTCCCCACCTCACCTACACCACTTGAGTGGAATGACAAAGGTAACAAAGGTGACGGTGATACTCTCGTCCCACTAGTGGACTATTTTGACATTGATTGCTTGCATGATGTTGATCACCCTATTGACATGCTTCATTCTAGTATGATTTCGTCATGTGATGATTCGCCCATTTATGATGAGTACAATGATTCTCATGTGGAGTCTATTAGTTGTGATGCCATGTTACATAGGATTTCTTGTGACAATTCTTTAGGTCACATCATGTTTGCTAATCCGCTTGACTTGTCATATGCTATGCATGAGATCAACCATATGTCTTATTTGCAATCTCTCCATAGTGACTATGCATATGCAATTAAAATAAACCCAATTTGCACATATGGCATAGATGACAAGCCCATGGTTATTGGCATTTGTTTTTCTTGTGATGATATTGATATGCTTCCTTTGCATCATTTATCTCATATGCCATGCCATGACCACCTAGCTTCGGATATGCATTGTTTTGGATGTTGTCCATTTTCTCCATGTGATGTTTCCGATATTGCTCATGAGGAGACCCCCATAGTTTCCTCATACATTTTAGGAGATTTTGATTCATCCTATCCATTGCATGATCCCAATACTTTTGTGCACCATATGCTCCCCATGAATAAACATGATATTGATGTGCCATATACTTGCATTCTTAATTTGCATCCCCATCGTGCCATACACAATAACTATTCTTTCATGATGGATGACATGTTCTTATACCATGCATCAAATTTCTTTGAGCAATGCTTATCTTGTGCTAACTCACACGTGCACATACACATCATGATGGATGATGTGTACATTTACCACGCGCACAATTTCTTTGGTTTGTGTCTCTTTTGTGTAGGTACCTATGAATACTTATCAAACTCGCAATCCCACGAGTTGACAAAACGAGCTCTAGAGAGCAACGATGATTTGGGATCTCATGGATTGTCTTTCCCACCGCTCTCTTCGCGCATAGACGTCGCAAGATTCATTCTACATGGCCCTCACTTGGCTATGGGCTATTGTTCATTACATATCATATGCCCATCTTGCCATGTTCACTTTGCATCATATGCTCATTCCTATGCCTTTGACATGCATTTGTGACCCATGCTTTGCATTACACATGATGATTGATTCTAGTACTTGTATGTGTAGTTGCAAGCTTGGTGGAGATATTGCTTGTTCTTGCCATGTTCATTATGTGCACCATTCCTATGATGATACTTTCATCTTGCTTTGTGTTCGTGCTTGCGATATGTCATGTGCACCCCCTATGCCTATTATTTGCTCACATGACATGATTGCCATGATTTATTCTAGTGTGTTGCATCTTCGCTCCACTAGTTTGCACGACTTGATTACTATGTTTGCTTGCCTTGTTGCATCACCAATGACTCATACTTGCTCATTTCATGCGGTTGATGACAACCATCTACATGCTTTGCACACGATTGTTGTTGTTCCTTGTCATATATCTCTATGTGTTGCCTCTCTCATGCTAGATTTGCCATGCATTGAGTGCAACAATGATTCTCTTCTTGCTCATGAGATTGCCCCCATAGCATTCTCGCATATATTTGGAGATTTTGACATAATTCTTGTGAAGCATGCTTGTCTTACTTCTTTGCACCATATACCTAGTGCCATGAATATTGCCATTGTTGCATCATATTATTCATGCACTTGTGCTTCTAACGGTTATGTGCAAAAGATGAGAACCATCATGATGGATGATGACTTCATCTACCATGCGCATACGTTCTTTGTTTTGTTTTGTGCATGTGTAGGATACTTGGACTTTGTGTCGACTTCCGCTTCACGTGAGTCGACCATTCGAGCTCTTGAGAGCGAGCCTCATACATTCTACCACGAATCGCTTCTACACCGCATTTGCTTCCTCTTCGGCATTGTGAAGAATGCACACGGACACACTTTCAAGGTGACATCCTTCTTGAGCTTGGATATTGTGGATCATACTTCATGCGTTGCTTGCACCATTTGCCCGCATGTTCGAGATAATGCTTGCACCAATGATTGCCACATTTCCATGCTTCATGATATATATACCTTGTGTGTTGCATCCAATTCTTGGACTACTTGCTACTATCACATGGTTGGTTGCACCAATATCATTTCTTCACATATGCCATATCCCATTGATTGCTACATGCTTGACTTGATGGCCTCACACATGATGAACAATTGCTCTTTATATTGTGTTGAGTGCCACACTATATTCACTACACCCTATGCATATTATGCTTGGATTGTCTTGCACTTGACCCATGTGTTTAGACATCTCATCTTATTTGGTGTTGTGAATGATTCCTATGCCTACCATCGACAATTTGTCGAGCGCTTTATGCATGATTTCTATGATCTTGAGGTAGATGCTTATTCTCTTGTCACACATATTTGCATCACTACCTCACGTTTACATGCTTGTTTCCATGATGACCTTGATTTTGCTCAATTCATATGCTTACATGCCATGTCACAATCCTTTGTCACACCCTATGCTATGCTTGATGACAACACTTGTTTGGTGAATCACCTCTTGAATGCTTGGTTTTGCACTAACGCTAACCACATTTGTTTTTCCAAGTGTTTGTTCTATTTGCTACTTTTGAAGGAATCACAAGACGGTGCGACATTGGAAAGTGCCTATTTCGAGTTTCAAGATGATGAGCGCTTGGTGATCGATCGCTTCGACACGGCAACGACATCTCTTTCCCATGGTGATCTGGTTTTCGATCCGAGGTCGGATCTTTTCCAAGGGGGAGGGGATGATGCGGAGCATCCTACGGTCATCACCATGTCAAGAGTCCGTTTGGCAAGTGACACGTGCGACCTCTACTTCCCATACCTAAAGGTGAATCTTCTCCTTTACACGTGTTCACTTGACCCCTTCGAGGATGGTATACTACTTGACACTCCACTCGGGTGCATGCATAGGTATGACCGGAGCTTCACGGACGACGAGGAGGAGTGCAAGCGTCAAGGAACACCTACACCATCCGCGAGGGAAGCCTGGAAGAGAAGACGGAAAAAGACGGAGCTGCAGAGTCCCCAGCGGCCAGACGACCGGAAGACTCCGGACGTCCGACACTCTCCCAGGACACGGATGTCCGACGCCCGGACGTCCGAACCGTCACCCGAACCAGATCTACGGACGACCGGAGCTGCCCGGACGTCCGGACGACAATCACCCGAGCCAAAACTACGGACGACCGACAGCCTCCGGAAGTCCGGACCCTCCAGAAGCCCCGGACGACCGGCCCCCTACGGACGACCGACACGCCTACGGCAGAGAAGAATCGACGGACGACCGAACGGGTCCGGACGACCGGACCTTCCCGAGCCTCCGGACGTCCGTCGCCTTCCGGACGTCCGACGCCTGATGCGGGCTGAAGCCCATGTACCCCTTCGTTTTGACTTCCATTTGCACTTAGACTATAAATAGGACCCTCCCATCTCCTAGTGGGGGTTAGCTTTGGATTAGCTCATATTTCGGTGTGAGAGCCTTTGCTCATTCACTTGGCTACTTCTCCTCGGAGATCAGGACCTCTACGGAGAAGATCCCCAAGCGGATTCAAGACCCCCTTCTAGGGTGGACCCATCAAGACCTCCTCTCGGAGAAGAACGGCTACTCGTGTATCCTTACCTTTGTTGTCCTTGAATCTTGTGCCACTCTATGTGTTTGATAATCTAGCACTTGTGTGATCGTTTTCTTGTCGGTTGAGTGATCTCTCTCTCGTTTCCCCCATGTTTTCCCTCTTGTTCTTCCGCGTGTTCGTCGTGATTCACCGTAGGATCCGCTCCAACGTGAAAGATCACCCACATAGGGTTCCGCCCTACATCAGATTGAGCATCAAATTGACTTAATTGATGCGGAGCATCAATCACTCATCCCCACGGACGTGCCTATATCTCCCTCAACACCACCGGGACCCATGACAAGAGCCCGAGCTAAGGCTATGGAAGATAAGGTGAACTCGCTCCTCTCCGAACTTCTTATTTCTACCCATGAGACATGGCTACTACCTCATTCAGAAACTCTATGTGTAATCAGGTACATGGAGGCGAACCAAGGATCTACTACTTGCAAGAGCCAAGACGGCGAGAACCCCAAGTATGTCGAAGAGGAAGAAGGGATGCAGCTGAAGCTACAGGACACGGACGTCCGACCCCTTCCGGACGTCCGACGATTCCCAGGACACGGACGTCCGACGCCCTCCGGACGTCCGGAACTTCGTCACCCGAATCAAACCTACGGACGACCGGAGCTGACCGGACGTCCGGACGACCATCACCCGAGCCGGAACTACGGACGACCGACAGCCTCCGGACGTCCGGACCCTCCTGAAGCCCCGGACGACCGGCCCGCTACGGATGACCGACACACCTACGGCAGAGAAGAATCGACGGACGTCCGAACGAGTCCGGACGACCGGACCCTCCCGAGCCTCCAGACGTCCGACGCATTCCGGACGTCCGACGCCTGATGCGGGCTGAAGCCTATGTACCCCTTCGTTTGACTTCCATTTGCACTAAGACTATAAATAGGACCCTCCCATCTCCTAGTTAGGGTTAGCTTTGGATTTGCTCATATTTCGGTGTGAGAGCCTTTGCTCATCCACTTGGCTACTTCTCCTTCGAGATCAGGACCTCTTCGGAGAAGATCCCCCAAGCGGATTCAAGACCCCCTTCTAGGGTGGACCCATCAAGACTCTTGTATCCTTACCTTTGTTGTCCTTGAATCTTGTGCCACTCTATGTGTTCACCGATCTAGCACTTGTGTGATTGACTTCTTGTCGGTTGAGTGATCTCTCTCTCGTTTTCCCCGTGTTTTCCCTCTTGTTCTTCCGCGTGTTCGTCGTGATTCACCGTAGGATCCGCTCCAACGTGAAAGATCGTCCACATAGGGTTTCGCCCTACATCATATGTTATCTTGAGCCACGTTGATCACGTTCTTGGAGCCCCTACATCGTGTTTTCTAGCTTGATTTTGTTGTTTTCGTCCTAAAATTCGAAAATCCCCACCAAAAATAGCCCCAAATTTTTTGTGATTTGTTAGTGTGATGAGATTTTGTTGGATTTGGTCCATGGATTTGTGTTGCTACGTGTGGATCTAGCTTTCCCCACCCTCCCCACCCTTTTCCATCCTCCAAACCCCTCGATTTCGACCTCACAATCATCCCCGAGCCCGATTTTCGCCCAGGCTCCGGACATCCGGACAAGGCCGGACGTCCGACGCAGTCCGGACGACCGTAAAATCACGGACGTCTGTAAAACCCTGACCAAACTGAATTTCTTCAGTTCAGACACCACCACCACCCCATATTTCTCCACATCTTCCAAACCCATATACACCAAAATCTTCCACGATTCCTCCGATGACGATTTTGACACATTTTGGTCTTTGAGATTTTGAGTTGTGGCTTCCGTATCCTTTTGTGTTTCGGCTATCTAGGTGCGGTTCAAAGTCATCATCACCACTGCTCATCTATATCGACCAGTCATCATCGCAAGGACGGTAACTTCGACGACATCTTTGTCATACCTTGCTATTGCATTGATAACCCACATTGCCTCATTTTGCGTAGCTTACCCATCGAGACTAGCCTTTGAGTATTGCCGGCAACGTGACTTGTGCACATTTAGTGATCATACTCCATAGCATACATACCATACCAAAGTGGTGCATATCTTAGCATCAACTTGTGTGTCACAAAGTTGTCATCGCATACACAATTGCTATCTAGGTTCGTGAAGTTTCGCATGAGAAAAGAGCTCCAAAGAGAAAGAGCCAAACAAGCTTTTAAGCAAAGAGAGAAAGATAAGCAAAGAGCTTATGAGCAAGAACCATAGCATCATCAAACATTAAGATTGTCATACTTGATCATCTTGGATCAACACATCGACACACCATACACAAAGCATACTTGGGATAGAAGTCGTTGCATTTTTGCTTAGTAGGTTGTGCACAAGTTCGTATCTGCCTATAGTGCAATCGTGCTAGCGTCTCTCTAGTGTTGTGCAACAAGAGCATCTTGGTGAATTCCACATTTTGGCTCATCCTTGGTTGCATAACCCCATACTATCTATTTTGCGTGTGTTCCGTGTACCATATCTTGCTATTGGTCTACTTGTTGCATATGCAAATTTGTGAATCGTTTCCAACTTTATTGAGTCTCACTTACAATTGCATCAAATTTTGTGCCACCATCCTAACCGAGCTCCACCATAAGCTTTTATTTGTGTAGGTGTGAGAACCGACAAGAATCGGTACCAAGAGTGCTATTTCATTTTCCGCATTTGAGTGAACTTGATTCATTTTCAACATCGGTCAAAGGTACATTGGTATAAGTTCTTTTCCGTTCTACCACTCACATCTTGCTTGGAATGATGGATAGGCCAAGTTCTTCTACCAACCCACTCTTCATCGAGCAAGACGACGACATGTCTTCATACGTCACCAAGAGCCACCTCTTTGGTGCACAACGAGCATTGCACCAAGAACAACAAGCAATGGCGACCGCCATCGACAACCTCGCCACCGACTTGCGACTCTCCGAGCAACGTACAAGAGACTACTTCGACAACAAGTTCGACGCTCACAAGCAAGAGAATGATGCAAGAATGGACGAGATCCGCACGTTAATGAGAAACCGGCATCATTCCACTTCTTCATCATCAAGACGGAGCCGCTCGAGTCGACACTCCGACGACACCTTCTACGACTCAAGTACACCGTCATCGAACTCTCTTCGACGAGCCGCACGCCAAGATCGTCATGCATCTCGCAACCCGCTACATGACAAGCACTCACAAGAGCAAGTTGATGATCAAGTTCCTCGTCCTCAATCAAACCAAGAGGCTTTTACTCAAGCTCAGGAACCGCAACGTCTTCGTCGCCAACAAGAGGAAGAAAGAGCACGTCGTCACCAAGACGAACAAGACGCCAATGCTCAACGTCGTCAACAACAACAACGTGAAGCGCAAGCTCTTGAGGCGCAACGTGCCCTTCAAGAATCAAGTAGAGCCGTTGCCAACCGCAATCGCGAACGGCGCAATCAAGAGGAAGCCCTTCGAGAAGAAATACAAGAGAGGAACTACCAACATAATGTACAACGTCAAGTTTCTCAAGCTCCTCCACAAGCTCGTCAAGCTCCACCTCAACCTCAAATTCAACACGAGCAAGTTGATCATGGTCTTCCTCCGCGCCAAGAGCAACATGAAGACGAGTACATCCCACGTCAAGGACGTCATCATCAACATCGCCAACAACACAATGAAGAGCAACGCTACGGCAAGCTAAAATTCACCATGCCCAAGTTCAATGGAAGCAATGACCCCGAAGACTACCTCTCATGGGCATTGAAGGTTGACAAAATCTTCCGTTTGCACAACTACGATGAAGCGAAGAAAATCGCTATGGCATCACTTGAGTTCCAAGATTATGTGCTCATATGGTGGGAACAAATCATTGAGCGACGACAAGCAAGAGGTGAACCTCCAATCACCACTTGGGCTCAAATGAAGGATGTCATGCGAGCACGTTTTGTGCCAACATACTACAATCGCGACCTCTTCAAGAAACTCCAACTACTCAAGCAAGGAACAAAGAGTGTTGAAGAATACTACAAGGAGATGGAGATAGCCATGATTCGAGCCAATGTCAAGGAAGATGATGAGCAAACTATGGCACGTTTCTTGAATGGACTCAATCATCCCATCAAGAAGATCGCCGACTTCCAACCATACTCATCCCTCATTGAGCTCGTGCATCAAGCTACAAAGGCGGAACGACAAGTGCAAGATGACTTCAAGTACGCCAAGTACTCATCCAAGACCTACGGCTTCTCCAACAACCAAGCTTCAACGAATACTCCAACATCTACTTCGACCAAGCCTTCTTCACGAAATGACGACAAGTCAAGTTACAAGAAAACTTCGACAAGTTCAAGTCGTCCTCCTCCTACAACAAGCAACTTCAAACAGCGTGCTTCATCCTCTACTCCGACCGATGAGACCATCAAAACAAGCTCCTTCAAGTGTTTTACTTGCGGCGGCCGAGGCCACAAGTCATACGAATGCACCAACAAGCGCACCATGATACTCAACGACGATGGCACATATGACTCCATGAGTGAAGAAGAAATGGAAGCCCTTGAGCAAGTGGCCATGCACCGGCAAGTGAATGAAGATGAAGATGATCAAGTCTTTTGCGATGAGGATTCGAGCCCCGCTCTCGTTGTCTCCAAGGTCTTGACTCTTCAACATCAACAAGAAGAAGACCAACGATGCCACATCTTTCACACAAAAGCCGGCATCAATGGACGGTCCATCAAGGTCATCATCGATGGAGGTAGTTGCCACAACTTGGCAAGTGAAGAACTATGCTCCAAGCTACAATTGGTCAAGAGGAAGCACCGCACCCTACAAGGTTCAATGGCTAAGTGACCGGCACTATCTGAGTCGAGCATACGGTCCAAGTCTCCTTCAAAATTGGTGCTTATGAAGACACTTTGGAATGTGATGTGGTCCCAATGACCGTTTGCCACCTCCTTCTTGGTCGACCATGGCAATTCGACCGTGGTGTCATCCACAATGGGCGAACCAATCACTATAGCTTCAAAATGAAAGGGAAAGAATATGTGCTACGACCTATGTCTCCTAGTCAAGTGATTGCCGACAAGCAAGCCACCCATCATAGAGAGAAGAGTGAGAAAGTGATCCACCCAAAAGTGAGTGAGAGCCAGAAGCCAAATTTGAGCGACTCTTCGCCTAGATAGAAAAACCTCATCCTATTTGCCACCAAAAGTGAGATGAGAGAAGTGTGTGAGAACCCATCAACCGTGATGCACTTTCTCCTTGTGTGCAAGGATGGAGAACCAAAAACTAACACCATTCACGAGCTACCTTTGGTGTTTCAATCTCTTTTGCAGGAATTCAAAGATGTTTTCCCCGATGAACTACCTCCGGGTCTACCTCCTCTTCGAGGCATTGAGCATCGAATCGACCTCATCCCCGGAGCGCCTTTACCAAACAAAGCTCCATACCGAGTCAATCCGGAAGAAACCAAGGAAATTCAACGGCAAGTACAACAACTCATCGACAACGGTCATGTACGTGAAAGCTTAAGCCCTTGTGCCGTTCCCGTTATTCTTGTGCCTAAGCCCGATGGAAGTTTCCGTTTGTGTTCCGATTGTAGACCTATCAATGCTATTACCGTTCGTTATAGGCATCCCATTCCTCGCTTAGATGACATGCTTGATGAACTTAGTGGAGCCAACTTTTCTCAAAATTGATCTTAAAAGTGGCTATTATCAAATCCGCATACAAGAGGGTGATGAATGGAAAACTGCTTTAAAACCAAATTTGGTTTATATGAGTGGTTAGTGATGCCTATGGGTCTTCGGAAGCTCCGGTACTTTTGTGCGTCTTATGCATCATGTGCTTCGTCCTTACATTGGAGTCTTTGTTGTGGTCTACTTTGACGATATTATTGTGTTTAGCAAAACCATGAAAGAGCACATCAACCATGTAAAATCTGTGTTGCAAACTCTTCGCAAAGAAAGCCTTTATGCAAACTTGAAAAATGCACATTTGGAGTTGACAAAGTGGTTTTCTTGGGTTTTGTTTTTTCCTCAAAGGGTGTCCATGTTGATGAATCTAAAATTCAAGCAATTAAAACTTGGCCCTAACCCACCAATTTGCAACAAGTCGCAGATTTTCTTGGTCTTGCGGGTTTCTATCGTCGCTTTGTGAAAGATTTTAGCACAATTGCCGCTCCTTTGCATGCTTTGAGCAAGAAGAATACTCCCTTTGTTTGGGGAACTTTGCAATCAACCGCTTTTGATAAGCTCAAGTCTTTGCTTACTCATGCTCCGATTCTTGCTTTGCCCAATTTTGACAAAACTTTTGAGGTTCATTGTGATGCAAGTGGTACCGGAATTGGCGGAGTTTTGATGCAAGAAAAACGAGCCATTGCTTATTTTAGTGAAAAACTCTCCGGTGCTCAACTTAATTATCCCATCTATGACAAAGAATTGTATGCTTTAGTGCGTGTACTACATGTTTGGGAACATTACCTTAGACCTCATGAGTTTGTCATCCATACCGATCATGAAACGCTTAAGTACCTCAAAGGTCAAACTAAATTGAACAAGCGTCATGCCAAATGGAGTGAATTCATTGAATCTTTTCCTTATGTGATCAAATACATTAAGGGTAAAGAGAATGTAGTTGCCGACGCGCTTTCACGCATATGCATGCTTGTCACCCAACTTGAATTGAATGTTATTGGTTTTGAGCATATAAAAGACTTGTATGAGCATGATCCATTTTTTGCTTCTCCTTATACTAAGTGTTTGACGCATACATCTTGGGAACAATATTACATCAAGGATGGTTATCTTATGAGAGCTAACAAACTTTGCATTCCCGAGTCTTCTCTTCGTTTGCTCCTTTTGCAAGAGGCTCATGGAGGCGGACTCATGGGACACTTTGGACGCGACAAGACATTCGCCACGCTCTCCAACAACTACTTTTGGCCCAAGATGTTCCGCGACGTACAACGCTTCACCAACCGATGCTACACATGTCGCAAAGCTAAGTCTAAAGCTCAATCTCATGGTCTTTACATGCCTCTTCCTATTCCATATCAACCATGGGAAGACATAAGTATGGATTTTGTACTTGGATTGCCTAGGACTCAAAATGGCAAGGATTCTGTGTTTGTTGTTGTGGATAGATTTTCTAAGATGGCACATTTCATTCCTTGCAACAAGATAGACGATGCTTCACATGTTGCAAATCTCTTTTGTAGGGAAATCTTGCGACTCCATGGCGTACCAAAGACAATCGTCTCCGATCGTGACGTCAAGTTCTTGAGTTACTTTTGGAAGACCCTATGTGCAAAGCTCGGAATCAAGCTCTTGTTCTCCTCGGCATACCATCCTCAAACCGACGGCCAAACGGAGGTGACGAACCGCACACTATCCACTCTACTTCGTGTCTTGATCAAGAAGAACATCAAGGAATGGGAAGCATGTCTACCCATCGCCGAGTACGCCTACAATCGTGCAAGACATTCAACTACCGGCAAGTCCCCCTTCGAGGTCGTCTACGGTTTCAACCCGTTGTCCCCATTGGACATTCTACCACTTCCTCTCCAAGAGCGCACCAACATGGATGCAAGTGAACGAGCACACTACATCAAGAAGATGCACGAAGATACAAGGCACACAATTGAGCGCCAAGTACAACGCCAAGCAAACAAGCTCAACGCCAACAAGCAACCCATCGTCTTCAACATTGGTGATCTAGTGTGGCTACACCTTCGCAAGGACCGCTTCCCCAAAGAACGCAAGTCCAAACTTCTCCCTCGAGCAGATGGACCTTTCAAGGTGCTAGCACGCTACAACGACAACGCCTACAAGATCGACCTACCTCAAAACAAGTACAACGTGAGCGACATCTTCAACGTCAAGGACCTTGCACCTTACCATGGAGATGATCCTCTTGATCCGAGGTCGGATCTCTCCCAAGGGGGGGGGGGAGATGATGCGGAGCATCCATCACTCATCCCCACGGACGTGCCTACATCTCCCTCAACACCACCGGGACCCATGACAAGAGCCCGAGCTAAGGCTATGGAAGATAAGGTGAACTCGCTCCTCTCCGAACTTCTTATTTCTACCCATGAGACATGGCTACTACCTCATTCAGAAACTCCATGTGTAATCAGGTACATGGAGGCGAACCAAGGATCTACTACTTGCAAGAGCCAAGACGGCGAGAACCCCAAGTATGTCAAAGAGGAAGAAGGGATTCAGCTGAAGCTACAGGACACGGACGTCCGACCCCTTCCGGACGTCCGACGATTCCAGACACGGACGTCCGACGCCCCCGGACGTCCGAACTTCGTCACCGAATCAAACCTACGGACGGCCGGAGCTGACCGGACGTCCGGACGACCATCACCCGAGCGGAACTACGGACGATCGAGCAGCCTCCGGACGTCCGGACCCTCCTGAAGCCCCGGACGACCGGCCCGCTACGGACGACCAACACACCTACGGCAGAGAAGAATCGACGGACGTCCGAACGAGTCCGGACGACCGGACCCTCCCGAGCCTCCAGACGTCCGACGCCTTCCGGACGTCCGACGCCTGATGCGGGCTGAAGCCTATGTACCCCTTCGTTTTGACTTCCAATTGCACTAAGACTATAAATAGGACCCTCCCATCTCCTAGTTAGGGTTAGCTTTGGATTTGCTCATATTTCGGTGTGAGAGCCTTTGCTCATCCACTTGGCTACTTCTCCTTCGAGATCAGGACCTCTTCGGAGAAGATCCCCCAAGCGGATTCAAGACCCCCTTCTAGGGTGGACCCATCAAGACCTCCTCACGGAGAAGAACGGCTACTCTTGTATCCTTACCTTTGTTGTCCTTGAATCTTGTGCCACTCTATGTGTTCACCGATCTAGCACTTGTGTGATTGACTTCTTGTCAGTTGAGTGATCTCTCTCTCGTTTTCCCCGTGTTTTCCCTCTTGTTCTTCCGCGTGTTCGTCGTGATTCACCGTAGGATCCGCTCCAACGTGAAAGATCGTCCACATGGGGTTTCGCCCTACATCATAAATTCCCGGTGCATCGCTACCCAACAGTGCACCATACCGTACCAATCCAGAGGAGACGAAGGAGATTATGCGTCAAGTACAGGAGCTGCTCGACAAAGGTTATATACGTGAATCTCTTAGTCCTTGTGCTGTTCCTATTATACTAGTGCCTAAAAAGGATGGTACGTCGCGTATGTGTGTTGATTTTAGAGGCATTAATAATATTACTATTCATTATCGTCATCCTATTCCTAGGCTAGATGATATGCTTGATGAATTGAATGGCTCTACAATATTCTCCAAAGTTGATTTGCGTAGTGGATACCATCAAATTCGTATGAAATTGGGAGATGAATGGAAAACGACATATAAAACTAAGTTTGGATTATATGAGTGGCTAGTCATGCCTTTTGGGTTAACTAATGCACCTAGTACTTTCATGAGATTAATGAACGAAGTTTTACGTGCTTTCATTGGACGATTTGTGGTAGTTTACTTTGATGATATACTGATTTATAGCAAATCTTTGGAAGAACATTTGGAACATTTACGCGCTGTTTTTAATGCTCTACGTGATGCACGTTTGTTTGGTAACCTTGGGAAGTGCACCTTTTGCACCGACCGAGTATCTTTTCTTGGCTATGTTGTTACTCCACAGGAAATTGAAGTTGATAAAGCCAAGATTGAAGCTATTGAGAGTTGGCCGCAGCCCAAAACGGTCACACAAGTGAGGAGTTTTCTTGGACTCGCTGGTTTCTATAGGCGTTTTGTGAGAGACTTTAGCACCATTGCTGCACCTCTCAATGAGCTTACAAAGAAGGATGTGCCTTTTGTTTGGGGTACCGCACAGGAAGAAGCCTTCACGGTATTGAAAGATAAGTTGACACATGCTCCTTTACTCCAACTTCGACTTTAATAAGACTTTTGAGCTTCAATGTGATGCTAGTGGAATTGGATTAGGAGGTGTGTTATTACAAGATGGCAAACCTGTTGCATACTTTTCGAAAAATTGAGTGGGCCTAGTCTGAACTATTCTACTTATGACAAAGAATTATATGCTCTTGTTAGGACTTTAGAGACATGGCAACATTATTTATGGCCCAAAGAATTTGTCATACATTCGATCATGAATCTTTGAAACATATTAAAAGTCAAGCTAAACTGAATCGTAGACATGCTAAATGGGTTGAATTCATTGAGACTTTCCTTATGTCATTAAACACAAGAAGGGTAAAGAAAATGTTATTCTTGATGCTTTGTCTCGTCGCTATACTATGCTTTCACAACTTGACTTCAAAATATTTGGTTTGGAGACCATCAAAGATCAATATGTGCATGATGCTGATTTTAAAGATGTAATGCAGAATTGTAAAGAAGGAAGAACATGGAACAAGTTCGTTATTAATGATGGTTTTGTGTTTCGTGCTAACAAGCTATGCATTCCTGCTAGCTCTATTCGTCTTTTGTTGTTGCAGGAGGCGCATGGAGGAGGATTAATGGGACACTTTGGCGTCAAGAAGACGGAGGATATACTTGCTACACATTTCTTTTGGCCAAAGATGAGACGGGATGTTGAGCGTTTTGTTGCTCGCTGCACTACATGTCAAAAAGCTAAGTCACGACTCAATCCTCATGGTTTATATATGCCTTTGCTGTGCCTAGTGTTCCTTGGGAGGATATATCTATGGACTTTGTTTTAGGTTTACCTCGAACAAAGAAGGGAGGATAGCATATTTGTTGTCGTGGATAGATTCTCGAAAATGGCACACTTTATACCATGTCATAAAAGCGATGATCTTTGTTAATGTTGCTGATTTGTTCTTTCGTGAAATTATTCGCTTGCATGGTGTGCCAAATACTATTGTTTCAGATCGTGATACTAAATTTCTTAGCCACTTTTGGAGATGTTTATGGGCTAAGTTGGGGACTAAACTGCTTTTAGTACTACTTGTCACCCCCAAACTGATGGACAAACTGAAGTAGTCAATAGAACATTGTCTACTATGCTTAGGGCTGTTTTGAAGAATAATAAGAAAATGTGGGAAGAATGCTTGTCTCATATTGAATTTGCTTATAATCGTTCATTGCATTCTACTACTAAGATGTGCCCTTTTGAAATTGTGTATGGCTTCCTACCTCGTGCACCTATTGATTTGTTGCCTCTTCCATCTTCGGAGAAAGTTAATTTTGATGCTAAAGAACATGCTGAATTGATTTTAAAAATGCATGAGATAACTAAGGAAAACATTGAGCGTATGAATGCTAAATATAAACTTGCTGGAGATAAGGGTAGAAAACATGTTGTCTTTGCACTGGAGATCTTGTTTGGTTACATTTGCGTAAGGATAGGTTTCCTAATTTTGCAAATCAAAGCTAATGCCACGTCTTGATGGTCCATTTAAGGTGTTAGAGAAAATAAATGATAATGCATATAAACTTGAGCTGCCTGCAGATTTTGGGGTTAGTCCACTTTTAACATTGCAGATTTGAAGCCTTATTTGGGTGAGGAATATGAGCTTCCGTCGAGGGCGACTTCATTTCAAGAAGGGAGGATGATGAGGACATCAATACCATTGTTACACCCACAGCCCCTCTGCTACATATCTTGGACCAATTACTAGAGCTCATGACGCCAATTAAATTATCGGTACTTTCGTTTCTTGGTAATGATTCTAATGTTCATGAGAATATGATGCTGCCTAAATTGGATACATTTGTTTTGCTTACAAATGAAGGCCCTAGCTTGGAGAAAGATGGACATTGGAGCAAGAACAAGCATGGAGATAATGCCATGCGCAAGGGAACAAAACGGAGTTACAAGTGATGATTTCAGGACTTTGAAGCCACCATAATGGATGCATGATGCCTTGGACGAAATATACAAGATGCTACTTCATAAATGTCGTCCGAGGCTATTCTAGGTGCTGCGTCACCTTATTAGTGGGCCAGGCCCATGTAATTTCGAAATACTTAAGTATAGGCTGTTTTAGAGTCCGTATGTGTGGGGAAATAAGAGTTAGGGTTGATTTCGGACCCCTCCACCAAGGGCCACGAAATTCCCCCCCTCTTCCTCCATATATACAGCCCTTAGGGCACCGTTTAGACCTTGGGTTTTGTTTAGATTAAAAGTTCGCCAAAGCTGCAACTTCGCAGCGTGCCGTTTGTGTTCAACGACTGGACAAAGGCGTCACAGAACCCCACCTTGATCAATAAAGCTTTCATCTTATATTCGCAATATCCAGATTGCAATCTCAGTTTCTTGCTTGTTCTTCGTTTGCTCGCAGGAAACAGACCCTCGTGGTCAGGTTGATCGTGCTCCGGCGTGGTCAATAACCTCTCGGAGTTGGTTTAGCGATTGCTAAGGCGCGACGTCCTCGCACGTTCGTAGTCGGATCGTCAAAGTCGACTTCCTCCAAAGCGAAAACCAACATCTCATCGAAAGATGGGACACCTTTGCCTCTATCAGACGACTTGAACTTGTCGATGTCTTCTTGTAACTTGACTTGTCGTCGTTTCTTGAAGGAAGCTTGGTTGGTGTAGATGTTGGAGGAGTCGTTGAAGCTTGATTGTTGGGGAAGCCGTAGGTCTTGGATGAGTACTTGGCGTATTTGAAGTCATCTTGCACTTGGCATTCCGCCTTTGTAGCTTGATGCACGAGCTCAATGAGGGATGAGTATGGTTGGAAGTCGGCGATCTTCTTGATGGGATGATTGAGTCCGTTCAAGAAACGTGCCATAGTTTGCTCATCATCTTCCTTGACATTGGCTCGAATCATGGCTATCTCCATCTCCTTGTAGTATTCTTCAACGCTCTTTGTTCCTTGCTTGAGTAGTTGGAGTTTCTTGAAGAGGTCGCGGTTGTAGTAGGTTGGCACAAAACGTGCTCGCATGACATCCTTCATTTGAGCCCAAGTGGTGATTGGAGGTTCACCTCTTGCTTGTCGTCTCAATGATTTGTTCCCACCATATGAGCACATAATCTTGGAACTCAAGTGATGCCATAGCGATTTTCTTCGCTTCATCGTAGTTGTGCAAACGGAAGATTTTGTCAACCTTCAATGCCCATGAGAGGTAGTCTTCGGGGTCATTGCTTCCATTGAACTTTGGCATGGTGAATTTTAGCTTGCCGTAGCGTTGCTCTTCATTGTGTTGTTGGCGATGTTGATGATGACGTCCTTGACGTGGATTTTAATCGTCTTCATGTTGCTCTTGGCGCGGAGGAAGACCATGATCAACTTGCTCTTGTTGAATTTGATGTTGAGGTGGAGCTTGACGAGCTTGTGGAGGAGCTTGAGGAACTTGACGTTGTACATGAGGTTGGTAGTTCCTCTCTTGGATTTCTTCTCGAAGGGCTTCCTCTTGATTGCGCCGTTCGCGATTGCGGTTGGCGAAGGATCTACTTGATTCTTGAAGGGCACGTTGCGCCTCAAGAGCTTGCGCTTCACGTTGTTGTTGTTGAAGACGTTGAGCCTTGGCGTCTTGTTAAATCTTGGTGACGACGTGCTCTTTCTTCCTCTTGTTGGCGACGAAGACGTTGTCGTTCTTGGGCTTGAGCAAAAGCCTCTTGGTTTGATTGAGGACGAGGAACTTGATCATCAACTTGCTCTTGTGAATGCTTGTCATGTAGCGGGTTGCGAGATGCATGACGGTCTTGGCCTTGCTGCTCGTCGAAGAGTGTTCGATGACGGTGTACTTGAGTCGTAGAATGTGTCGTCGGAATGTCGACTCGAGCGGCTCCGTATTGATGATGAAGAAGTGGAATGATGCCGTTTTCTCATCAACGCGCGGATCTCGTCCATTCTTGCATCATTCTCTTCCTTGTGAGCCTCGAACTTGTTGTCGAAGTAGTCTCTTGTACGTTGCTCGGAGAGTCGCAAGTCGGTGGCTAGGTTGTCGATGCGGTCGCTCATTGCTTGTTGTTCTTGGTGCAACGCTCGTTGTGCACCAAAGAGGTGGCTCTTGGTGACGTATGAGGACATGTCGTCGTCTTTCTCGATGAAGAGTGGGTTGGTAGAAGAACTTGGCCTATCCATCATTCCAAACAAGATGTGAGTGGTAGAACGGAAAAGAACTTATACCAATGTACCTTTGACCGATGTTGAAAATGAATCAAGTTCACTCAAATGCGGACAATGAAATAGCACTCTTGGTACCGATTCTTGTCGGTTCTCACACCTACACAAATAAAAGCTTATGGTGGAGCTCGGTTAGGATGGTGGCACAAAATTTGATGCAATTGTAAGTGAGACTCAATAAAGTTGAAAAAGATTCGCAAATTCGCAAATGTAACAAGTAGACCAAGCAAGTAGTGGTACACGGAAACACACACGCATAAATAGATAAGTGGGATTGTGCAAACCAAAAGTGAGCCAAAATGTGGAAACCACGAGAATGCTCTTGTTGCACAATACTAGAGAGACGCTAGCACGATTGCACAAAAGGCGGATACGCGAACTTGTGCACAACCTATTAGGCAAAAATGCAACGATCTCTATCCCAAGTATGCTATATGTATGATATTTCGGTGCAATGATCCAAGATGATCGGATATGACAATCTTATTGTTGTATGATGCTATGGTTCTTGCTTATAAGCTCTTTGCTTATCTTTCCTCTTTGCTTAAAAGCTTGGGTGGCTCTTTCACTTTTGAGCTCTTTTCTTATGCAAACTTCATGAACCAAGATAGCAATTGTGTATGCTATGACAACATTGTGACACACAAGTTGATCTCAAGATATGCACCACTTTGGTATGCTATGTATGCTATGGAGTATGATCACTAAAGTGCACAAGTCACGTTGCCGGCAATACTCGATGGCTCGTCTCGATGGGTAAGCAACGCAAAAGTAAGGCTATGTGGTTATCAATGCAATTGCGAGAGATGACAAAGATGTCGTCGAGGTTACCGTCCTTGACGATGATGAGTCCTTGCCGAAGATGAGCGGTGGTGATGTTGACGTTGAACCGTACCTATATAGCCGAAACACAATAGGACACGGGAACCACAACTCAAATTCTCAAAGACCAAAAGCGAAAATGTGGTAGCGGAAAGTGGAGGTGGTATAGCGGATGATGTGGTTTAAGCCCTAGGCAAAGATGCCGATGTTCGGAAAATTTGATGGTGTCAAAAGGTGGTGAAACCAAGGTGAGGACTTCGGGCACGTCGATAGCTTCAAAACGAGCCAAAGAACACTCAAATCGGAGTTCGGAGTGAAAAGTTATGATGAAAATGGTGAAAGTTGGAAGGCTGAATCGGCGGGGCGGTAGTACCTGCTGGAGAGGGCGGTAGTACCGCTCGTGTCGGGATTTTTCGACTATTTCGGCTGAGCGGGGCTGGCGGAAGTGCCGTGCTCAGCGGTAGTACCACTAGGAGGCGGTAGTACCGCTCACAGCGGTAATACCGCTAGGAGGCGGTAGTACCGCTCGTGTCGGGATTTTCTCGATTGTTCAAACGGTTGCAGCGATTTTGGGGCGGAAATGGGTGATTATGGGTCAAAATTCGATGGATTTTGTGGATGGAAAGAGGTGAAACTTGGGGAGATGCTAGATCGACTCGAAACCAAGCAAATCCACGGATCAAAATCAACAAAATTTCATCACACTAACAAATCACAAAAAATTTGGGGCTATTTTTGTGGGGAATTTTGAATTAGGACAAAACAACAAAATCAAGCTAGAAAAAGAGGGTAGGGGCTCCAATAACGTGATCAACGTGGCTCTTGATACCATGATGATGTAGGGCAGAACCCTAGGTTGACGATCTTTCACGCTTGGAGAGAATCCCACGAGGAACACGAAGAACGAGCGGAAGAACACGAGGGAAAACACGGGAGAACGAGAGAGATCACTCAACCGACAAGAAAACGATCACACAAGTGCTAGATTATCAAACACATAGAGTGGCACAAGATTCAAGGACAACAAAGGGTAGGATACAAGGGTAGCCGTTCTTCTCCGAGAGGAGGTCTTGAGGGTCCACCCTAGGAGGGGGTCTTGAATCCGCTTGGGGATCTTCTCCGAGAGGTCCTGATCTCAAGGAGAAGTAGCCAAGTGGATGAGCAAAGGCTCTCACACCAAATATGAGCAAATCCAAAGCTAACCCTAGAAAGGATGAGGGAAGGTCTATTTATAGTCTAGGACCTCCAAGGGGTAAGTTGGGGCGAAAAGAGTACATGGGCCTCGCCCGACACGCTGCACGCATGCAGGCGGTAGTACTGTTGCTTCATGGCGGTAGTACCGCTTTCAGCGGTAGTACCGCTTGGTGGGCGGTAGTACCGCTCTGACGCCGTTCGATTCCTGGAGTGTGTCGGGTTTTGCGGAAGTAGGCCGGATGGAGAGCGGTAGTACCGCTTGGCTCGGCTCAGCGGTAGTACCGCTTGGCTTGAGCGGTAGTACCGCTTCATTGGGGTAGTAGCTTGGCTTGAGCGGTAGTACCGCTCCCTCTGGACTCTGCAGCTCCTTCTCTTGCTCTTGGTGTCCCTCTTGGGCTGCAGCTTCTCCTAGGTTGGTTCCTTGGTACCTAAGCATGCACAACATTCCAGATTGAGGTAGTAGCCATGTCTCGAGAGGGTCATATGATATTTCACTAAGGAGAGAAGTCACCTCGGTCTCGAGAGCTCGAGCTCGTGCTCTAGTCATGGGTCCTCTTGGCTCTTGATGAGACGGTTGTGGATGCATGGGGGATGATGGGATGCTCCGCATCATCTCCCCCTTGGGAGAGATCCGACCTCGGATCAAAAGCTTCATCTCCATGGAAAGGTGCGAGGTCCTTGACGTTGAAGATGTCGCCACGTTGTACTTGTCACGAGGTATGTCGATCTTGTAAGCGTTGTCGCTAGAAGCGTGCTAGTACCTTGAAAGGTCCATCGGCTCGAGGGAGAAGTTTGACTTATGCTCTTTGGGGAAGCGGTCCTTGTGAAGGTGTAGCCACACTAGATCACCAATGTTGAAGACGATGGGTTGCTTGTTGGCGTTGAGCTTGTTTGCTTGGCGTTGTACTTGGCGCCGATGGTGTGCCTTGTATCTGCGTGCATCTTCTTGATGTAGCTTGCTCGCTCACTTGCATCCATGTTGGTGCGCTCTTGGAGAGGAAGTGGTAGAATGTCCAATGGGGACAACGGGTTGAAACCGTAGATGACCTCAAGGGGACTTGCCGGTAGTTGAATGTCTTGCACGATTGTAGGCGTATTTCGGCGATGGGTAGACATGCTTCCCACTCCTTGATGTTCTTCTTGATCAAGACACGAAGTAGAGTGGATAGTGTGCGGTTCGTCACCTCCGCTTGGCCGCCGGTTTGAGGATGGTATGCCGAGGAGAACAAGAGCTTGATTCGAGCTTGGCACATAGGGTCTTCCAAAAGTAACTCAAGAACTTGACGTCACGATCGGAGACGATTGTCTTTGGTACGCCATGGAGTCGCAAGATTTCCCTACAAAAGAGATTTGCAACATGTGAAGCATCGTCTATCTTGTTGCAAGGAATGAAATGTGCCATTTTAGAGAATCTATCCACAACAACAAAGACGGAATCCTTGCCATTTTGAGTCCTAGGCAAACCAAGTACAAAATCCATACTAATGTCTTCCCATGGTTGATATGGAATAGGAAGAGGCATATAAAGACCATGAGATTGAGCTTTAGACTTAGCTTTGCGACATGTGTAGCATCTGTTGGTGAAGCGTGAGACGTCGAGGAACATCTTGGGCCAAAAGTAGTTGTTGGAGAGTGCGGTGAATGTCTTGTCGCGTCCAAAGTGTCCCATGAGGCCGCCTCCATGAGCCTCTTGCAAAAGGAGCAAACGAAGAGAAGACTCTGGAATGCAAAGTTTGTTAGCTCTCATAAGGTAACCATCCTTGATGTAATATTGTTCCCAAGACGATGTCGCCAAACACTTAGCATAAGGAGAAGCAAAAGATGGATCATGCTCATACAAGTCTTTTATATGCTCAAAACCAATAACATTCAACTCAAGTTGAGTGACAAGCATGTTTATGCGTGAAAGCGCGTCGGCAACTACATTTTCTTTACCCTTAATGTACTTGATCACATAAGGAAAAGATTCAATGAATTCACTCCATTTGGCATGACGCTTGTTCAATTTAGTTTGACCTTTGAGGTACTTAAGCGTTTCATGATCGGTATGGATGACAAACTCATGCGGTCTAAGGTAATGTTCCCAAACATGTAGCACACGCACTAAAGCATACAATTCTTTGTCATAGATGGGATAATTAAGTTGAGCACCGGAGAGTTTTTCACTAAAATATGCAATGGCTCGTTTTTCTTGCATTAAAACTCCGCCAATTCCGGTACCACTTGCATCACAATGAACCTCAAAAGTTTTGTCAAAATTGGGCAAAGCAAGAATCGGAGCATGAGTAAGCAAAGACTTGAGCTCATCAAAAGCGGTTGATTGCAAAGTTCCCCAAACAAAGGGAGTATTCTTCTTGCTCAAAGCATGCAAAGGAGCGGCAATTGTGCTAAAATCTTTCACAAAGCGACGATAGAAACCCGCAAGACCAAGAAAACTTCACACTTGTTGCAAATTGGTGGGTTGGGGCCAAGTTTTGATTGCTTCAATTTTAGATTCATCAACATGGACACCCTTTGAAGAAACAACAAAACCCAAGAAAACCACTTTGTCGACTCCAAAAGTGCATTTTTCAAATTTGCATAAAGGCTTTCCTTGTAAGAGTTTGCAACACAGATTTTACATGATTGAAGTGCTCTTTCATGGTTTTGCTAAACACAAGAATATCATCAAAGTAAACCACAACAAAGACTCCAATATAAGGACGAAGCACATGATGCATAAGACGCACAAAAGTACCGGGAGCTTCCGAAAGACCCATAGGCATCACTAACCACTCATATAAACCAAATTTGGTTTTGAAAGCAGTTTTCCATTCATCACCCTCTTGTATGCGATTTGATAATAGCCACTTTTAAGATCAATTTTGAGAAAAGTTGGCTCCACTAAGTTCATCAAGCATGTCATCTAAGCGAGGAATGGGATGCCTATATCGAACGGTAATAGCATTGATAGGTCTACAATCGAACACAAGCGGAAACTTCCATCGGGCTTAGGCTAACCGAACGCACATGACCGTATGTCGATGAGTTGTTGTACTTGCCGCTGAATCTCCTTGGTTTCTTCCGGATTGACTCGGTATGGAGCTTTGTTTGGTAGCGGCGCCCGGGGATGAGGTCGATTCGATGCTCAATGCCTCAAGAGGAGGTAGACCCGAGGTAGCTCATCGGGAAAACATCTTGAAATTCCTGCAAAGAGATTGAAACACCAAAGGTAGCTCGTGAATGGTGTTAGTTTTGGTTCTCCATCCTTGCACACAAGGACAAAGTGCATCACACTCGATGGGTGCTCACACACTTCTCTCATCTCACTTTTGGTGGCAAATAGAATGAGGTTTTTCTCTAGGCTAAGAGTCTCTCAAATTTGGCTTGTGGCTCTCACTCACTTTTGGGTGGATCACTTTCTCACTCTTTTCTCTATGATGTGTGGCTTGCTTGTCGGCTATCACTTGACTAGGAGACATAGGTCGAGCACATACTCCTTCCCTTTCATCTTGAAGCTATAGTGATTGGTTCGCCCATTGTGGATGACACCACGGTCGAATTGCCATGGTCGACCAAGAAGGAGGTGGCAAATGGTCATTGGGACCACATCACACTCCAAAGTGTCTTCATAAGCACCAATTTTGAAGGAGACTTGGACCAGATGCTCGACTCAGATAGTGCCGGAGTCACTTAGCCATTGAACCTTGTAGGGTGTGGGTGCTTCCTCTTGACCAATTGTAGCTTGGAGCATAGTTCTTCACTTGCCAAGTTGTGGCAACTACCTCCATCGATGATGACCTTGATGGACCGCCCATTGATGCGGCTTTTGTGTGGAAGATGTGGCATCGCTGGTCTTCTTCTTGTTGATGTTGAAGAGTCAAGACCTTGGAGACAACGAGAGCGGGCTCAATCCTCATCACAAAAGACTTGATCATCTTCATCTTCATTCACTTGCGGTGCATGGCCACTTGCTCAAGGGCTTCCATTTCCTCTTCACTCATAGAGTCATATGTGCCATCGTCGTTGAGGATCATGGTGCGCTTGTTGGTGCATTCAGATGACTTGTGGCCTCGGCCGCCGCAAGTGAAACACTTGAAGGAGCTTGTCTTGATGGTCTCATCGGTCGGAGTAGAGGATGAAGCACGCGGCTTGAGGTTGCTTGTAGTAGGAGGAGGACGACTTGAACTTGTCGATGTCTTCTTGTAACTTGACTTGTCGTCGTTTCTTGAAGGAAGCTTGGTTGGTGTAGATGTTGGAGGAGTCGTTGAAGCTTGATTGTTGGGGAAGCCGAGGTCTTGGATGAGTACTTGGCGATTTGAAGTCATCTTGCACTTGGCGCCCGCCTTTGTAGCTTGATGCACGAGCTCAATGAGGGATGAGTATGGTTGGAAGTCGGCGATCTTCTTGATGGGATGATTGAGTCCATTCAAGAAACGTGCCATAGTTTGCTCATCATCTTCCTTGACATTGGCTCAATCATGGCTATCTCCATCTCCTTGTAGTATTCTTCAACGCTCTTTGTTCCTTGCTTGAGTAGTTGGAGTTTCTTGAAGAGGTCGCGGTTGTAGTAGGTTGGCACAAAACGTGCTCGCATGACATCCTTCATTTGAGCCCAAGTGGTGATTGGAGGTTCACCTCTTGCTTGTCGTCGCTCAATGATTTGTTCCCACCATATGAGCACATAATCTTGGAACTCAAGTGATGCCATAGCGATTTTCTTCGCTTCATCGTAGTTGTGCAAACGGAAGATTTTGTCAACCTTCAATGCCCATGAGAGGTAGTCTTCGGGGTCATTGCTTCCATTGAACTTTGGCATGGTGAATTTTAGCTTGCCGTAGCGTTGCTCTTCATTGTGTTGTTGGCGATGTTGATGATGACGTCCTTGACGTGGATTGTAATCGTCTTCATGTTGCTCTTGGCGCGGAGGAAGACCATGATCAACTTGCTCTTGTTGAACTTGATGTTGAGGTGGAGCTTGACGAGCTTGTGGAGGAGCTTGAGGAACTTGACGTTGTACATGAGGTTGGTAGTTCCTCTCTTGGATTTCTTCTCAAGGGCTTCCTCTTGATTGCGCCTGTCGCGATTGCGGTTGGCGAAGGATCTACTTGATTCTTGAAGGGCACGTTGCGCCTCAAGAGCTTGCGCTTCACGTTGTTGTTGTTGAAGGCGTTGAGCCTTGGCGCCTTGTTCGCCTTGGTGACGACGCGTGCTCTTTCTTCCTCTTGTTGGCGCATTTAAGACGTTGTCGTTCTTGGGCTTGAGCAAAAGCCTCTTGGTTTGATTGAGGACGAGGAACTTGATCATCAACTTGCTCTTGTGAATGCTTGTCATGTAGCGGGTTGCGAGATGCATGACGGTCTTGGCGCCGCTGCTCGTCAAGAGTGTTCGATGACGGTGTACTTGAGTCGTAGAATGTGTCGTCGGAATGTCGACTCGAGCGGCTCCGCCTTGATGATGAAGAAGTGGAATGATGCCGCTTTCTCATCAACGCGCGGATCTCGCCCATTCTTGCATCATTCTCTTCCTTGTGAGCCTCGAACTTGTTGTCGAAGTAGTCTCTTGTACGCTGCTCGGAGAGTCGCAAGTCGGTGGCTAGGTTGTCGGCGCGGTCGCCATTGCTTGTTGTTCTTGGTGCAACGCCACAGCACCAAAGAGGTGGCTCTTGGTGACGATGAGGACATGTCATCGCCTTTCTCGATGAAGAGTGGGTTGGTAGAAGAACTTGGCCTATCCATCATTCCAAACAAGATGTGAGTGGTAGAACGGAAAAGAACTTATACCAATGTACCTTTGACCGATGTTGAAAATGAATCAAGTTCACTCAAATGCGGACAATGAAATAGCACTCTTGGTACCGATTCTTGTCGGTTCTCACACCTACACAAATAAAAGCTTATGGTGGAGCTCGGTTAGGATGGTGGCACAAAATTTGATGCAATTGTAAGTGAGACTCAATAAAGTTGAAAAGATTCGCAAATTCGCAAATGTAACAAGTAGACCAAGCAAGTAGTGGTACACGGAAACACACACGCAAATAGATAAGTGGGATTGTGCAAACCAAAAGTGAGCCAAAATGTGGAAACCACGAGAATGCTCTTGTTGCACAATACTAGAGAGACGCTAGCACGATTGCACAAAAGGCGGATACGCGAACTTGTGCACAACCTATTAGGCAAAAATGCAACGATCTCTATCCCAAGTATGCTATATGTATGATATTTCGGTGCAATGATCCAAGATGATCGGATATGACAATCTTAATGTTGTATGATGCTATGGTTCTTGCTTATAAGCTCTTTGCTTATCTTTCCTCTTTGCTTAAAAGCTTGGGTGGCTCTTTCACTTTTGAGCTCTTTTCTTATGCAAACTTCATGAACCAAGATAGCAATTGTGTATGCTATGACAACATTGTGACACACAAGTTGATCTCAAGATATGCACCACTTTGGTATGCTATGTATGCTATGGAGTATGATCACTAAAGTGCACAAGTCACGCTGCGGCAATACTCAATGGCTAGTCTCGATGGGTAAGCAACGCAAAAGTAAGGCTATGTGGTTATCAATGCAATTGCGAGAGATGACAAAGATGTCGTCGAGGTTACCGTCCTTGACGATGATGAGTCCTTGCCGAAGATGAGCGGTGGTGATGTTGACGTTGAACCGTACCTATATAGCCGAAACACAATAGGACACGGGAACCACAACTCAAATTCTTGATAGAGGCAAAGGTGTCCCGATGTTTCGATGAGATGGTGGCTATCGTTTCGGTGGGAGTCGACCTTGACGATCCGACTACGAACGTGCGAGACGTCGCGCCTTAGCAATCGCTAAACCAACTTCCGAGGGTTATTGACCACGCCGGAGCACGATCAACCTGACCACGAGGGCCTGTTTCCTGCGAGCAAACGAAGAACAAGCAAGAAACTGAGATTGCAATCTGGATATTGCGAATATAAGATGAAAGCTTTATTGATCAAGGTGGGGTTCTGTGACGCCTTTGTCTGGTCGTTGAACACAAACGAAGTACGCGAAGTTGCAGCTATGGCGAACTTTTAATCTAAACAAAACCCAAGGTCTAAACGGTGCCCTAAGGGCTGTATATATGGAGGAAGAGGGGGGAATTTCGTGGCCCTTGGTGGAGGGGTATGAAATCAACCCTAACTCTTGTTTCCCCACACATACGGACTCTAAAAACAGCCTATACTTAAGTATTTCGAAATTACATGGGCCTGGCCCACTAATAAGGTGACGCAGCACCTAGAATAGCCTCGGACGACATTTATGAAGTAGCATCTTGTATATTTCGTCCAAGGCTTCATGCATCCATTATGGTGGCTTCAAAGTCCTGAAATCATCACTTGTAACTCCGTTTGTTCCCTTATGCATGGCATTATCTCCATGCTTGTTCTTGCTCCAATGTCCATCCTTCTCCAAGCTAGGGCCTTCATTTGTAAGCAAAACAAATGTATCCAATTTAGGCAGCATCATATTCTCATGAACATTAGAATCATTACCAAGAAACGAAAGTACCGATAATTTAATTGGCGCATGCGAGCTCTAGTAATTGGTCCAAGATATGTAGCAAGAGGGCTGTGGGTGTAACAATGGTATTGATGTCCTCATCATCCTCCCTTCTTGAAATGAAGTCATCCTCGACGGAAGCTCATATTCCTCACCCAAATAAGGCTTCAAATCTGCAATGTTAAAAGTGGACTAACCCCAAAATCTGCAGGCAGCTCAAGTTTATATGCATTATCATTTATTTTCTAACACCTTAAATGGACCATCAAGACGTGGCATTAGCTTTGATTTTCGCAAATTAGGAAACCTATCCTCACGCAAATGTAACCAAACAAGATCTCCGGTGCAAAGACAACATGTTTTCTACCCTTATCTCCAGAAGTTTATATTTAGCATTCATACGCTCAATGTTTTCCTTAGTTATCTCATGCATTTTTAAAATCAATTCAGCACGTTCTTTAGCATCAAAATTAACCTTCTCCAAGATGGAAGAGGCAACAAATCAATAGGTGCACGAGGTAGGAAGCCATACACAATTTCAAAAGGGCACATCTTAGTAGTAGAATGCAATGAACGATTATAAGCAAATTCAATATGAGGCAAGCATTCTTCCCACATTTTCTTATTATTCTTCAAAACAGCCCTAAGCATAGTAGACAATGTTCTATTGACTACTTCAGTTTGTCCATCAGTTTGGGGTGACAAGTAGTACTAAAAGCAGTTTAGTCCCCAACTTAGCCCATAAACATCTCCAAAAGTGGCTAAGAAATTTAGTATCACGATCTGAAACAATAGTATTTGGCACACCATGCAAGCTTAATAATTTCACGAAAGAACAAATCAGCAACATTAATAAAGATCATCGCTTTTATGACATGGTATAAAGTGTGCCATTTTCGAGAATCTATCCACGACAACAAATATGCTATCCTCCCTTCTTTGTTCGAGGTAAACCTAAAACAAAGTCCATAGATATATCCTCCCAAGGAACACTAGGCACAGTGCAAAGGCATATATAAACCATGAGGATTGAGTCGTGACTTAGCTTTTTGACATGTAGTGCAGCGAGCAACAAAACGCTCAACATCCCGCCTCATCTTTGGCCAAAAGAAATGTGTAGCAAGTATATCCTCCGCCTTCTTGACGCCAAAGTGTCCCATTAATCCTCCTCCATGCGCCCCCTGCAACAACAAAAGACTAACAGAGCTAGCAGGAATGCATAGCTTGTTAGCACGAACACAAAACCATCATTAATAACGAACTTGTTCCATGTTCTTCCTTCTTTACAATTCTGCATTACATCTTTAAAATCAGCATCATGCACATATTGATCTTTGATGGTCTCCAAACCAAATATTTTGAAGTCAAGTTGTGAAAGCATAGTATAGCGACGAGACAAAGCATCAAGAATAACATTTTCTTTACCCTTCTTGTGTTTAATGACATAAGGAAAGTCTCAATGAATTCAACCCATTTAGCATGTCTACGATTCAGTTTAGCTTGACTTTTAATATGTTTCAAAGATTCATGATCGAATGTATAACAAATTCTTTGGGCCATAAATAATGTTGCCATGTCTCTAAAGTCCGAACAAGAGCATATAATTCTTTGTCATAAGTAGAATAGTTCAGACTAGGCCCACTCAATTTTTCGTAAAAGTATGCAACAGGTTTGCCATCTTGTAATAACACACCTCCTAATCCAATTCCACTAGCATCACATTCAAGCTCAAAAGTCTTATTAAAGTCGAAGTTGGAGTAAAGGAGCATGTGTCAACTTATCTTTCAATACCGTGAAGGCTTCTTCCCGTGCGGTACCCCAAACAAAAGGCACATCCTTCTTTGTAAGCTCATTGAGAGGTGCAGCAATGGTGCTAAAGTCTCTCACAAAACGCCTATAGAAACCAGCGAGTCCAAGAAAACTCCTCACTTGTGTGACCGCTTTGGGCTGCGGCCAACTCTCAATAGCTTCAATCTTGGCTTTATCAACTTCAATTCCTCGTGGAGTAACAACATAGCCAAGAAAAGATACTCGGTCGGTGCAAAAGGTGCACTTCCCAAGGTTACCAAACAAACGTGCATCACGAGAGCATTAAAAACAGCACGTAAATGTTCCAAATGTTCTTCCAAAGATTTGCTATAAATCAGTATATCATCAAAGTAAACTACCACAAATCGTCCAATGAAAGCACGAAACTTCGCTCATTAATCTCATGAAAGTACTAGGTGCATTAGTTAACCCAAAAGGCATGACTAACCACTCATATAATCCAAACTTAGTTTTAAATGCTGTTTTCCATTCATCTCCCAATTTCATACGAATTTGATGGTATCCACTACGCAAATCAACTTTGGAGAATATTGTAGAGCCACTCAATTCATCAAGCATATCATCTAGCCTAGGAATAGGATGACGATAACTAATAGTAATATTATTAATGCCTCTACAATCAACACACATACGCCGACGCACCATCCTTTTTAGGCACTAGTATAATAGGAACAGCACAAGGACTAAGAGATTCGCAGATATAACCTTTGTCGAGCAGCTCCTGTACTTGACGATAATCTCCTTCGTCTCCTCCGGATTGGTACGGTATGGTGCGCGGTTGGTAGCGATGCACCGGAATTAAGTCAATTTGATGCTCAATCCTCGAATAGGTGGTAATCCCGTGGCACGCCTTGTGGGAAGACGTCAATCAACTCCCCGCAAAATGTTAGTGACAGCAGGGGCAAAGAGGAAGGCACGCCCTCGAATGAAAATAATGCCTCTTTGCACACAAAAGCATAGCAAACAGATTTGCTAGAATCTAGCTCATCAATATCAGATTTGGTGGCAAATAAACATGCACTTTTCAGTTTAATTTCGAAGCAACATTAGATGGTTTATTATTAGGCTTCATTTGTTGCTCAAATTCTTTTGCCACAATCTGATTTTCACTCTTATTTTTCTCCTGTTTTGCTTTATTAGCTCTATTAATATCATCTTTCAAAATGGAATCAGAGTCATAGGAAGCAAAGTAATATTTTTATCCTTGTGAACAAGAGTATACTGATTGTTTCTACCATGGTGTACAGAATTTTATCAAATTGCCATGGTCTACCAAGTAATAAGGAACATGCTTGCATAGGTACCACATCACAATCAACATAATCAGCATATGTAGAGATACTAAAATACACACTAACAAAGACGTGTTACCTTAACCTTGCCGCTGTTGTTGAACCATTGGATGTAGTAAGGATGTGGATGTGGTCTTGTGGTGAGAGAAAGCTTCTCCACCATATCCATGCTAGCCAAGTTGTTGCAGCTCCTCCATCTATGATGACGCGAATAGAACGCTCCTTCACAACTCCCTTTGTATGGAACAAGTTATGCCTCTGATTTTGCTCAGCTTGTGTAACCTGCACACTCAAAACACGTTGAGCAACTAAACATTCATACTGTCAAGATCTTCAAGAGCCATGTATTGCGCCTCAAGATCGAATCATCTCCACCGTGTTCTTCATGTGTAATAAGAGCCAAAGTCTCTTCATCATAGTCACTAGCGACTCATACCCACCATCCTCAAGAGCAATCATCACACGCTGAGATTGGCATTCTCTCATAAAATGTCCTCTTCCCTTACAACGACGACAAATAATATCACTTGTGTGCCCTGTTGACGCCATGGAAGAAGAAGAGCTCTGTAGGCCCAGGTGTGCTCTTGGCGATAGTGGTGGTTGTGCCTGCTTTCTTGTATCACGGTTGGAGGTGGCAGCCGACGGAGGTGCCGTGTAGTAGAACGTGTGGAAGTAGATGATGCACGTGGTGTCCATGATGAAGGTCGACCTGCAGAAAAGTTAGTCCGCGCCAACGCCTGCCGATCCCAAGACTTCACGCTCAGCTTTACAAGCAAGATGGAATAATCGAGTGATATTATTATAATCCTTGTAGTCTAGAATGGTCTGAATCTCTATTTAATCCACCTAGAAAACGTGCAAGCATAGCTTCATTCTCCTCAACAATACCACATCTAATCAAGCCAGTTTGTAATTCCCGATAATATTCTTCACCGAATTTTTCCTTGTCTTAAGCGCTGCAATTTTGAAGTAATTCACGCTGATAATATGGTGGAACCCAACGAGCACGCATAGCAGTTTTCAAAGCAGCCCAAGTAGCTGGAACAGGATATAATCTACAATGTTCGCACCACCAAACACATGCAAAGCTAGTGAAAGCACAAACAGCAGCAGGAACACGCCTCTCCTCGTGATATTGTAAACATGTAAATCGTTGTTCAGTTTCTAACTCCCAAGTAAGATATATATCAGAACATATCTACCCTCAAATGGTGGAATATTCAATTTCAGTTTAGGGAGATGGTCATGATCTCGCACTCAAGGGGAGCCCAACATTGCCATTATTTGCATGTGGACGACCTGGTGGTTGTGGTGCTGGTGGTTGCACGAGTTCGATGTTGATCAACCTCATCCTCGTAAGCTCACATAATCATCCTCCCCACCGCAGCAGCAGGAGCCACATGTATATCAACAAAGAGCACCAGCAGCTTGGCCAGTGAAGAGGGACACGGAAGCTCGGCGGAGGGCTGTTTCGCGATGTGGAGGTAGTCCGTGTTGTTGTAGTAGAGGTGCGTTAGGTGCAGCCGGTGGTGGTGGTGGTAGACGCACGAGCAATTCATTAAACTTGTTATCGAGCTTTGTTTCAACGCCTTCTCAATGCCATCTATCTTCTCCATGGCCTCTTCAAATCTATTTAGCACATCGTCCACCTGCCCACTCATCATTTGTTGAAACTTATCATGTAGCGCTTTGTTTGTCATGTTCTCCCGGTCAGTCCTGCCGGCTTGTGATCCTGCCATGGTTAGCAGCAATAGAAACACACAAGAATATGATTCGACAGACTACTAGGAAGTGGTGGTGGTGGTGTGGTGGACGATCACAAACCGTCAAGCAAATCTCAAATTCTTACCAGTTCTTACCCAAAGAAGAAGCGGTGATCGGCAACCGATGTAGTCAAAACTCTCAAAGCTTGGATAGAGCGATTACTGTGGAGAGTCAAACGCACGATGTAGATGTATGTGGAGCTGGGAAGGCTTATAATATGGTAGCAAAAAAGGTTAGCAATAATCAATTCAGAGATGCAAAGTTGAATAAACGCTCAACGACGGATCAGGTTGGTCCTAGGCTAGACCGTGCTAGAGACGCGAGCCTAGAACACTAACAAAATCACGGCGCTGCACGTAAACAAGGGAAAAGCACACTCTGATTTTTTTTTTTCGCTTTTTTTTTTTTTTTTTTTGCGCTTTTTTTTTTTTTTTTGGGCTGCTTTTTTTTTTTTTAAAAATCACTATAATGGCGAGTGTCTCAAAACTCTTCCGAGGTCAAACCGACAGATGGGCACGAAATTTTTCGACCAAAAAATTTTTTTTTCGAACGCCCGGACCCAAAAACTGAAACGGGTCAAAAAACTTTCTATAACGGCGATCGCCTCAATACACTTAGAAACACTTAAAACAGGATAGCCGTAAAATTTTTCGACAAGTGCGAAAATTTTGGGCCTAAAAATTTTGGGCCTAAACGGAGGGTGGTTTCCGGAACCTACTCCGCAAGGAAACACGAATCGAAACTAGATGGATCTCAAAACAACCCTAATATGCAAGGAACTCGGATTGATATATGGTGGTGGTATATGGCAGCGGTGGTGGTAGCGGTGGTAGTATATGGATATGGATCGGTGGTGGTATATGGACACGGATTGGTGGTGGTCTATGGATACGGATTCGGAGCGGTGGTGGTAGGTGGCGAGGCGATGATGATGGTGCGGTGGCGGCGTGACAACTTATGACCGTAACTCAAACTCTAAAAGACTAGACACTAAGACCAACAACTAGACACGACGATGCAACCGCAAATTCAACAAAGCAAAACCCTAAAAAGATTATGCAAAGGCTCGATTGGTTCGGATATGATGAACTAACCCTAATTTTTTTTGTGGTTTTTTCGTGGACTTTAGGTATGAAGAATGACTCGATCTAAACTACGAAAAACTGTAAAATCTCACCGAGCAACCTGGAAATCTGATACCACTTGATAGAGGCAAAGGTGTCCCGATGTTTCGATGAGATGGTGGCTATCGCTTCGTGGGAGTCGACTTTGACGATCCGACTACGAACGGCGAGACGTCGCGCCTTAGCAATCGCTAAACCAACTTCCGAGGGTTATTGACCACGCCGAGCACGATCAACTCGACCACGAGGGCCTGCTTCTCGCGAGCAAACGAAGAACAAGCAAGAAACTGAGATTGCAATCTGGATATTGCGAATATAAGATGAAAGCTTTATTGATCAAGGTGGGGTTCTGTGACGCCTTTGTCTGGTCGTTGAACACAAACGAAGTACGCGAAGTTGCAGCTATGGCTAACTTTTAATCTAAACAAAACCCAAGGTCTAAACGGTGCCCTAAGGGCTGTATATATGGAGGAAGAGGGGGAATTTCGTGGCCCTTGGTGGAGGGGTCCGAAATCAACCCTAACTCTTGTTTCCCCACACATACGGACTCTAAAAACAGCCTATACTTAAGTATTTCGAAATTACATGGGCCTGGCCCACTAATAAGGTGACGAGCACCTAGAATAGCCTCGGACGACATTTATGAAGTAGCATCTTGTATATTTCGTCCAAGGCTTCATGCATCCATTATGGTGGCTTCAAAGTCCTGAAATCATCACTTGTAACTCCGTTTGTTCCCTTGCGCATGGCATTATCTCCATGCTTGTTCTTGCTCCAATGTCCATCCTTCTCCAAGCTAGGGCCTTCATTTGTAAGCAAAACAAATGTATCCAATTTAGGCAGCATCATATTCTCATGAACATTAGAATCATTACCAAGAAACGAAAGTACCTGATAATTTAATTGGCGTGCGCGAGCTCTAGTAATTGGTCCAGTATATGTAGCAGTAGGTGCTATGGGTGTAACAATGGTATTGATGTCCTCATCAATTCTCAAAGACCAAAAGCGAAAATGTGGTAGCGGAAAGTGGAGGTGGTATAGCGGATGATGTGGTTTAAGCCCTAGGCAAAGATGCCGATGTTCGGAAAATTTGATGGTGTCAAAAGGTGGTGAAACCAAGGTGAGGACTTCGGGCACGTCGATAGCTTCAAAACGAGCCAAAGAACACTCAAATCGGAGTTCGGAGTGAAAAGTTATGATGAAAATGGTGAAAGTTGGAAGGCTGAAATTGGCCAGGCGGTAGTACTACCGAGAGGGCGGTAGTACCGCCGTGGTCGGGATTTTTCGACTATTTCGCTGAACGGGGCTGGCGGAAGTGCCGTGCTCAGCGGTAGTACCGCTTAGGAGGGCGGTAGTATCGCTCACAGCAGTAGTACCGCTTAGGAGGGCGGTAGTACCGCCGTGTCGGGATTTTCTCGATTGTTCAAACGGTTGCGCGATTTTGGGGCGGAAATGGGTGATTCGGGTCAAAATTGATGGATTTTGTGGATGGAAAGAGGTGAAACTTGGGGAGATGCTAGATCGACTCGAAACCAAGCAAATCCACGGATCAAAATCAACAAAATTTCATCACACTAACAAATCACAAAAAATTTGGGGCTATTTTTGTGGGAATTTTTGAATTAGGACAAAAACAACAAAATCAAGCTAGAAAAAGAGGGGTAGGGGCTCCAATAACGTGATCAACGTGGCTCATGATACCATGATGATGTAGGGCAGAACCCTAGGTTGACGATCTTTCACGCTTGGAGAGAATCCTGCGAGGAACACGAAGAACGAGCGGAAGAACACGAGGGAAAACACGGGAGACGAGAGAGAGATCACTCAACCGACAAGAAAACGATCACACAAGTGCTAGATTATCAAACACATAGAGTGGCACAAGATTCAAGGACAACAAAGGGTAGGATACAAGGGTAGCCGTTCTTCTCCGAGAGGAGGTCTTGAGGGGTCCACCCTAGGAGGGGGTCTTGAATCCGCTTGGGGGATCTTCTCCGTAGAGGTCCTGATCTCGAAGGAGAAGTAGCCAAGTGGATGAGCAAAGGCTCTCACACCGAAATATGAGCAAATCCAAAGCTAACCCTAGAAAGGATGAGGGGAAGGTCTATTTATAGTCTAGGACCTCCAAGGGGTAAGTTGGGGGCGAAAAGAGTACATGGGCCTCGGCCCGATACGCTGCACGCAGGCAGGGCGGTAGTACCGTTGCTTCATGGCGGTAGTACCGCTTTCAGCGGTAGTACCGCTTGGTGGGCGGTAGTACCGCTCTGACGCCGTTCGATTCCTGGAGTGTGTCGGGTTTTGCGGAAGTAGGCCGGATGGAGAGCGGTAGTACCGCTTGGCTCGGCTCAGGGTAGTACCGCTGGCTTGAGCGGTAGTACCGCTGGCCACCGGGCGGTAGTACCGCTTGGCTTGAGCGGTAGTACCGCCCTCCGGACTCTGCAGCTCCTTCTCTTGCTCTTGGTGTCCCTCTTGGGCTGCAGCTTCTCCTAGGTTGGTTCCTTGGTACCTAAGCATGCACAACATTCCAGATTGAGGTAGTAGCCATGTCTCGAGAGGGTCATATGATATTTCAGTAAGGAGAGAAGTCACCTCGGTCTCGAGAGCTCGAGCTCGTGCTCTAGTCATGGGTCCTCTTGGCTCTTGATGAGACGGTTGTGGATGCATGGGGATGATCGTGGGATGCTCCGCATCAGAAGGGGTACAAGGGACAAGTCCCGGATGCACTGCGCGCAGGCAGGGGAGGCCGGATGTCCGGGCGTCGGGCCGGATGTCCGGGCTTTCCCGAGACGCCGGATGTCCGGGCTAGGGGGCCGGATGTCCGGGCTGGCGGGGTCTTCCAAACGCAATCGGTGATGGAGGGGCCGGATTTCCGGGCGAAGGGGCCGGATATCCGGGGCTTCCGGAAGAGCCGGATGTCCGGGCCAAGGGCCGGATGTCCGGGCTGGGGCCGGATGTCCGGGCTGGGGCCGGATGTCCGGCCGCTGTAGCAGCTGGCTCTTCTTCCTTCTCCTTCCTTCGCTTCCGCGCACGCTTGGCCTTGGTCCTTGGGCTCTCCATGGTCTCCTCGGGTGTACCTGAGTATGCACAAGGTCCGCGCTTGAAGTAGCATCCATGTCTTACATGCGGAAAGGGAAGATTCGGAGAGGAGCGAGTTCACCTTAGGTCCAATGGCGCATAGTCGAGGTCTCATCTTATGTATCCTTGGGGCTTGGAGAGTAGATGGAGTGTACATGGGGATGAACGTGGGATGCTCCGCATCTTAGGGACGAGTCTCCATCATCTTAGTTTCTACATCAAGAACACCGCTACTCATCATCGCCGGACGGTAACCTCCATATCATCTTGGTATCGTGGTATCCCTCCATTGTATATTCCCCTTGCCATTGCATTGTTAACCCCTAGCCTTACTTTTGCGTTACTTGCCTATCGAGACTAGCCATATGAGTATTGCCGGCAACGTTACTTGTGCACATTAGTGACCATACTCCCCATAGCATATATACCATATCATTGTGGTGCATATATTGGTATCATATCTTGTGTCACAAGTTTGTTCCCGCATACACACAATTGCTACCTTGGTTTGTGCATTGTGCAAAGTGGCCATAAAAAAAAAGAAGAAATAAAGCTTTTAAGCAAAAGAAAGGGAGCAAAGAGCTTGTAAGCAAGTGCCATAGCACCATACCATATTGCATATAAGATTGTCATATCCGATCATCTTGGATCATCTTGAGAGAAACACCGGGAACCATACATACATAGCATACTTGGGATAGAAGTTTATCCATTTTGCATCTTATAGGTTGTGCACAAGTGTCGTATCCGCCTATTGAGCAATCGTGCTAGCGTCTCTCTTGAGTTGTGCAACACGAGCGTTTTCTGTGGACTCCACATTTTGTGCTCATTCCTTGGTTGCACGACCCCATTTATCTATCCGTGTGTGTGTTTCCGTGTGCCATTCTTTGCTATTGGTCCATTTGTTTCACTTGCGAATTTGTGAATCTCTTTCAACATTATTGACTCTTGCTAACATTTTGCATTAAATTTTTGTGCCACTATCCTCACCGAGCTCCTCCATAAGCTTTACTTGTGTAGGTGTGAGAACCGACAAGGATTGGTACCAATAGTGCTATTTCATTGTCCGCATTTGAGTGAACTTGATTCATTTTCAACATCGGTTAAGGTACATTGGTATAAGTTCTTCTCTTTCTCCCACTCATATTTGCTCGAGTCTTGTGATGGATAGGCAAGGCATTTCATCTCCGGTCTTCGACAACAACGACGGGGTGAACAACTACATCACCAAAACGTCTATCTTCGATCTACAACGACAAGTGCAAGGCACACAATCAAGATTGCGAGAGCGCATCGAGAACATCTCCATCGACATTCGTCACTCCGAAGCAAGGAGAAGGGACTACTTCGACAAGAAACTTGCCGCACATAAAGAGGAGCAAGATGCAAGGATGGAGGAGATTAGAGCCTTGATCAAGTCTACTTCCCCTTCATCATCTTCAAGACGGCGACGTTCAAGCCACAAGTCTTCGGAGCGCCCAAGCGATGCAAGCGCAAGTCGTCCACATCTCCATGGCGACCACCATCACATTCGTGATCCTCATCGTCATGAAGGGCAAGTCACCTCCAAGCATCATGTGCACGACGACGACGAATGACATCTTCTACGAGCTCAAGCACGACAACGACACCATCATCATGAAGATGCTCCACAAGCGCAAATGCACAAGTCCCAACACACCAAGTCGAAGCTTCATGAGCATAAAAGAAGACCGCGAGACGACCATAACCAAGACGGTGCTACGGCTACAACAACCACTTCGGCATCTTCGCCAAGTGCTATCAAGGCATCTTCGCCTTTGGACGTACGGCATCTTCGCCTACTTCCCACGTGTACGCCTACATCGACTTCATCAAGTCCAAGGCGACCACCCACGATCGAGGGCGACACTTCCATCTTGAAGCCCCTCAAGGAAGATGGCCGAGAATGGGAAACTCCTTCGGTCATGGAGACGAGCTATGAGGTGCCACATCATATGGGCCTCCAACACCAAGGCGGTGACAAGACGGTCGAGCAAGGGCCATCCCTTCGACCACGGCGACGAGCGCCGAACCTCTTCAACAACATGAAGACGACGCCCACATTGGACTCATACTCCAAGTCAAGCTCTGCGACAGCATGGAGACATTTGCACCTACATCTCTCCGACACCCATATATGTCGAGATGCCCCAATTGCCATGTGAGGAGAGCCACCACCCCATGAGTGACATGAGTGACTCCACCATACGTGACACTGAGAGCATTTCCTACGAGAGGATGAGTGTGACCACCATTAGCCCCATACATGAGAGCATGCCACACATCCTATGTGAGGTTGAGAGCCATTTGAGTGACTCCACCAACCATACGAGTGAGAGCATCATATTGAGAGTGAGTGAGCCACAACACTTAGTGAGTGAGGTAGTTGATATGAATACTATTCATACACAGACCCGGATCCAAGATATGGGGCATAGACAGATAAGAATAGCTTCTGAGTTGCATTCATTGCACTCTGGAATGTGGGGCTCATTGGCTGATGTGATGGAGCGGTATCAGCAGATACTTGCAAAGATCAAACCAAGCAGAAGAAACATGGAAGTTAACTCAGCACCATCGGCCACCTTAACATGAACAGCTTGGTACAGAGGTTTAATACCTGACAGAGAATCAGTAATAGAATGCATTTTGCTATATTTTTCGTTGAGTGAAACTACATGAATAAACTGGAAGTTTTAAACCAAGTACTCTTGAAATCACTACCCCCTAGGATGGAAAAAGAGGCTCAGGTTTTAACCCTCTGTTTTACCCCGGAAGTCGTTGTTCATCTTTCGATATGAGAGGATGGCAAGTGTCCGTAATGGCTTAGCGACTTAGCCAATTGGTTACAGATTCTAGACTGGTCGATCAGACCACATCATCTTGAGGAAAGAGCTGAGAGCAGAGAAGCAACATCGCTTTGACACTCCTTCCTCTTTTAATTAGGAAACCAATATCAAGCAAGATATGAAGAAGTGGGCGGCTCCCTGGATTGAACACATAAAGTAGTGCCAAGATCTCCTCTATACGGGAGAGAAGTTCTCAGAAATAATGGAGCTATTAGTTTTGGTCATTGTACGCTTGGTTGCTAAACTGCACCCTTTACGGCGTCTGTATGAAGAATTCATTCTGGTCCCAAAACTTATAAGAGATCTCGGTAGTGAATATGCAATGCTGAATTCCAATAAGTTGGTACTTCGCACGAGAAAGAAGCTCGTCGTAAAGTTAGATTCATCCAGACCGAACCCTACCTTAGCGTCTCATCCCCACCCACCAAGTCTTCATCCGCAGTGAAAGGAGTGGTTTAATACGATGCAAGGTGCAAACGAGCTTTTCCAAAGATGGAGTCCTTTAAGAAATACATGTGCCAGAAGAAAGAAGATTCTTTTTCTATCATAAAATGAATCCGCTTTCTGATGGCCATTTCGGTCCGTTGTGGGACCACGGCTGGCAAATAAGGTATTTAGCGCCAAGAACTTCTTCTGCTTTTGGGGATTCCACTGATTGATAGAAGGAAGTGGATGCGGCAGGATTGGCCCCAATTGAATCACTAGTAGAAGATATCCACATGCAGAGTTAGGGAGATGCAGATGGAGGGACATTTGGATTGCTACTAGAAGGTGATAGAGGCAAAGGTGTCCCGTCTTTCGATGAGATGTGGTTTTCGCTTTGGAGGAAGTCGACTTTGACGATCCGACTACGAACGTGCGAGGACGTCGCGCCTTAGCAATCGCTAAACCAACTCCAAGAGGTTATTGACCACGCCGAGCACGATCAACGACCACGAGGGTCTGCTTCTCGCGAGCAAACGAAGAACAAGCAAGAAACTGAGATTGCAATCTGGATATTGCGAATATAAGATGAAAGCTTTATTGATCAAGGTGGGGTTCTGTGACGCCTTTGTGCAGTCGTTGAACACAAACGGCACGCGAAGTTGCAGCTATGGCGAACTTTTAATCTAAACAAAACCCAAGGTCTAAACGGTGCCCTAAGGGCTGTATATATGGAGGAAGAGGGGGAATTTCGTGGCCCTTGGTGGAGGGGTCCAAATCAACCCTAACTCTTGTTTCCCCACATACGGACTCTAAAACAGCCTATACTTAAGTATTTCGAAATTACATGGGCCTGGCCCACTAATAAGGTGACGAAGCACCTAGAATAGCCTCGGGACGACATGTATGAAGTAGCATCTTGTATATTTCGTCCAAGGCTTCATGCACCCATTATGGTGGCTTCAAAGTCCTCAAATCATCACTTGTAACTCCGTTCTTGTTCCCCTTATGCATGGCATTATCTCCATGCTTGTTCTTGCTCCAATGTCCATCCTTCTCCAAGCTAGGGCCTTCATTTGTAAGCAAAACAAATGTATCCAATTTAGGCAGCATCATATTCTCATGAACATTAGAATCATTACCAAGAAACGAAAGTACTGATAATTTAATTGGCGCATGAGCTCTAGTAATTGGTCCAAGATATGTAGCAGAGGGGCTGTGGGTGTAACAATGGTATTGATGTCCTCATCATCCTCCCTTCTTGAAATGAAGTCGTCCTCGACGGAAGCTCATATTCCTCACCCAAATAAGGCTTCAAATCTGCAATGTTAAAAGTGGGACTAACCCCAAAATCTGCAGGCAGCTCAAGTTTATATGCATTATCATTTATTTTCTCTAACACCTTAAATGGACCATCAAGACGTGGCATTAGCTTTGATTTGCAAATTAGGAAACCTATCCTTACGCAAATGTAACCAAACAAGATCTCCGGTGCAAAGACAACATGTTTTCTACCCTTATCTCCAGCAAGTTTATATTTAGCATTCATACGCTCAATGTTTTCCTTAGTTATCTCATGCATTTTAAAATCAATTCAGCACGTTCTTTAGCATCAAAATTAACCTTCTCCGAAGATGGAAGAGGCAACAAATCAATAGGTGCACGAGGTAGGAAGCCATACACAATTTCAAAAGGGCACATCTTAGTTGTAGAATGCAATGAACGATTATAAGCAAATTCAATATGAGGCAAGCATTCTTCCCACATTTTCTTATTATTCTTCAAAACAGCCCTAAGCATAGTAGACAATGTTCTATTGACTACTTCAGTTTATCCATCGGTTTGGGGTGACAAGTAGTACTAAAAAGCAGTTTAGTCCCCAACTTAGCCCATAAACATCTCCAAAAGTGGCTAAGAAATTTAGTATCACGATCTGAAACAATAGTATTTGGCACACCATGCAAGCGAATAATTTCACGAAAGAACAAATCAGCAACATTAACAAAGATCATCGCTTTTATGACATGGTATAAAGTGTGCCATTTTAGAGAATCTATCCACGACAACAAATATGCTATCCTCCCTTCTTTGTTCGAGGTAAACCTAAAACAAAGTCCATAGATATATCCTCCCAAGGAACACTAGGCACGAGCAAAGGCATATATAAACCATGAGGATTGAGTCGTGACTTAGCTTTTTGACATGTAGTGCAGCGAGCAACAAAACGCTCAACATCCCGTCTCATCTTTGGCCAAAAGAAATGTGTAGCAAGTATATCCTCCGTCTTCTTGACGCCAAAGTGTCCCATTAATCCTCCTCCATGCGCCTCCTGCAACAACAAAAGACGAACAGAGCTAGCAGGAATGCATAGCTTGTTAGCACGGAACACAAAACCATCATTAATAACGAACTTGTTCCATGTTCTTCCTTCTTTACAATTCTGCATTACATCTTTAAAATCAGCATCATGCACATATTGATCTTTGATGGTCTCCAAACCAAATATTTTGAAGTCAAGTTGTGAAAGCATAGTATAGCGACGAGACAAAGCATCAAGCAATAACATTTTCTTTACCCTTCTTGTGTTTAATGACATAAGGGAAAGTCTCAATGAATTCAACCCATTTAGCATGTCTACGATTCAGTTTAGCTTGACTTTTAATATGTTTCAAAGATTCATGATCGAATGTATAACAAATTCTTTGGGCCATAAATAATGTTGCCATGTCTCTAAAGTCCGAACAAGAGCATATAATTCTTTGTCATAAGTAGAATAGTTCAGACTAGGCCCACTCAATTTTTCAGAAAAGTATGCAACAGGTTTGCCATCTTGTAATAACACACCTCCTAATCCAATTCCACTAGCATCACATTCAAGCTCAAAAGTCTTATTAAAGTCGGGAAGTTGGAGTAAAGGAGCATGTGTCAACTTATCTTTCAATACCGTGAAGGCTTCTTCCCGTGCGGTACCCCAAACAAAAGGCACATCCTTCTTTGTAAGCTCATTGAGAGGTGCAGCAATGGTGCTAAAGTCTCTCACAAAACGCCTATAGAAACCAGCGAGTCCAAGAAAACTCCTCACTTGTGTGACCGTTTTGGGCTGCGGCCAACTCTCAATAGCTTCAATCTTGGCTTTATCAACTTCAATTCCTCGTGGAGTAACAACATAGCCAAGAAAAGATACTCGGTCGGTGCAAAAGGTGCACTTCCCAAGGTTACCAAACAAAGCGTGCATCACGAGAGCATTAAAAACAGCACGTAAATGTTCCAAATGTTCTTCCAAAGATTTGCTATAAATCAGTATATCATCAAAGTAAACTACCACAAATCGTCCAATGAAAGCACGTAAAACTTCGTTCATTAATCTCATGAAAGTACTAGGTGCATTAGTTAACCCAAAAGGCATGACTAACCACTCATATAATCCAAACTTAGTTTTAAATGCTGTTTTCCATTCATCTCCCAATTTCATACGAATTTGATGGTATCCACTACATAAATCAACTTTGGAGAATATTGTAGAGCCACTCAATTCATCAAGCATATCATCTAGCCTAGGAATAGGATGACGATAACGAATAGTAATATTATTAATGCCTCTACAATCAACACACATACGCCGACGTACCATCCTTTTTAGGCACTAGTATAATAGGAACAGCACAAGGACTAAGAGATTCGCGTATATAACCTTTGTCGAGCAGTTCTGTACTTGACGATAATCTCCTTCGTCTCCTCTGGATTGGTGCGGTATGGTGCACGGTTGGGTAGCGATGCACGGGAATTAAGTCAATTTGATGCTCAATCCCTCGAATAGGTGGTAATCCGGTGGCACGTCTTGTGGGAAGGCGTCGTGAACTCTTGCAAAATGTTAGTGACAGCAGGGGCAAAGAGGAAGGCACGTCCTCGAATGAAAATAATGCCTCTTTGCACACAAAAGCATAGCAAACAGATTTGCTAGAATCTAGCTCATCAATATCAGATTTGGTGGCAAATAAACATGCACTTTTAGTTTAATTTCAGAAGCAACATTAGATGGTTTATTATTAGGCTTCATTTGTTGCTCAAATTCTTTTGCCACAATCTGATTTTCACTCTTATTTTTCTCCTGTTTTGCTTTATTAGCTCTATTAATATCATCTTTCAAAATGGAATCAGAGTCATAGGAAGCAAAGTAATATTTTTATCCTTGTGAACAAGAGTATCTGATTGTTTCTACCATGGTGTACAGAATTTTTATCAAATTGCCATGGTCTACCAAGTAATAAGGAACATGCTTGCATAGGTACCACATCACAATCAACATAATCAGCATATGTAGAGATACTAAAATGCACACGAACAAGACGTGTTACCTTAACCTTGCCGCTGTTGTTGAACCATTGGATGTAGTAAGGATGTGGATGTGGTCTTGTGGTGAGAGAAAGCTTCTCCACCATATCCATGCTAGCCAAGTTGTTGCAGCTCCCTCCATCTATGATGACTTGAATAGAACGTTCCTTCACAACTCCTTTGTATGGAACAAGTTATGCCTCTGATTTTGCTCAGCTTGTGTAACCTGCACACTCAAAACACGTTGAGCAACTAAACATTCATACCTGTCGGCATCTTGAGCAGCCATGTATTGCGTCTCAGGATCGTAATCATCTCCACCGTGTTCTTCATGTGTAATAAGAGCCAAAGTCTCTTCATCATAGTCACTAGCAGACTCATACCCACCATCCTCGGAGCAATCATCACACGCTGAGATTGGCATTCTCTCATAAAATGTCCTCTTCCCTTACAACGATGACAAATAATATCACTTGTGTGCCCTATTGACGCCATGGAAGAAGAAGAGCTCTGTAGGCCCAGCAGGTGTACTCTTGGCGAGATAGTGGTGGTTGTGCCTGCTTCCTTGTATCACGGTTGGAGGTGGCAGCCGACGGAGGTGCGGTGTAGTAGAACGTGTGGAAGTAGATGATGCACATGGTGTCCATGATGAAGGTCGACTGCGAGAAAAGTTAGTCCGCGCCAAGGCACATCGATCCTGCACTTCACGTTCAGCTTTACAAGCAAGATGGAATAATCGAGTGATATTATTATAATCCTTGTAGTCTAGAATGGTCTGAATCTCTCTATTTAATCCACCCGTAAAGCGTGCAAGCATAGCTTCATTCTCCTCAACAATACCACATCTAATCAAGCCAGTTTGTAATTCCCGATAATATTCTTCACCGAATTTTTCCTTGTCTTAAGCGCTGCAATTTTTGAAGTAATTCACGTTGATAATATGGTGGAACCCAACGAGCACGCATAGCAGTTTTCAAAGCAGCCCAAGTAGCTGGAACAGGATATAATCTACAATGTTCAGACCACCAAACACATGCAAAGCTAGTGAAAGCACAAACAGCAGCAGAACACGTCTCTCCTCGGGATATTGTAAACATGTAAATCGTTGTTCAGTTTCTAATTCCCAAGTAAGATATATATCGGAACATATCTACCCTCAAATGGTGGAATATTCAATTTCAGTTTAGGGAGATGGTCATGATCTCGTACTGAAGGGGAGCCGAACATTGCCATTATTTGCATGTGGACGACCTGGTGGTTGTGGTGCTGGTGGTTGCACGTAGTTCGATGTTGATCAACCTCATCCTCGTAAGCTCTCACATAATCATCCTCCCCCCCCGCAGCAGCAGGAGCCCGAAGTATCAACAGCAGCACCAAAGCAGCTTGGCCAGTGAAGAGGGACACGGGAAGCTCGGCGGAGGGCTGTTCGCGATGTGGAGGTAGTCCTTGTTGTTGTAGAGGTGCGTTAGGTGCAGCCGGTGGTGGTGGTGGTAGACGCGAGCAATTCATTAAACTTGTTATCGAGCTTTGTTTGACGCCTTCTCAATGCCATCTATCTTCTCCATGGCCTCTTCAAATCTATTTAGCACATCTTCCACCTGCCCACTCATCATTTGTTGAAACTTATCATGTAGCGCTTTGTTTGTCATGTTCTCCCGATCGATTCGTCGGCTTGTGATCCTGCCATGGTTAGCAGCAATAGAAACACACAAGAATATGATTGACGGACTACTAGGAAGTGGTGGTGGTGGTGTGGTGGAAAGTCACAAATCCGTCAAGCAAATCTCAAAGTCTTACCAGTTCTTACCAAAGAAGAAAGCGGTGATCAAGAACCGATGTAGTCAAAACTCTCAAAGCTTGGATAGAGCGATTACGGGGAGAGTCAAGCATACGATGTAGATGTATGTGGAGCTGGGAAGGCTTATAATATGGTAGCAAAAGGGTCAGCAATAATCAATTCAGAGATGCAAAGTTGAATAAGCGCTCAACGACGCAGTCTTGTGCTGGTCCTAGGCTAGACCGTGCTAGAGACGCGAGCCTAGAACACTAACAAAATCACGACGCTGCACGTAAACAAGGGAAAAGCACACTCTGGAAAAAAAAATTTTGCTTTTTTTTTTGCGCTGCTCTTTTTTTTTTTTGCGAAAAATCACTATAATGGCGAGTGTCTCAAAACTCTTCCCAGGTCAAACTGACAGGATGGGCACGAAATTTTTTTGACCAATTTTTTTTTTTCGACTGCCCGGACCCAAAAACTGGAAACGGGTCAAAAAAAACTTTCTATAACGGCGATTGTCTCAATACGCTTATAAACACCTAAAAATAGGATAGCCAATTTTTTTTTTGACAAGTACGTTTTCGGAAAATTTTGGGCCTAAACGGAGGGTGGTTTTCGGAATTTTTTTTTTCCGAAACCTACTCCGGCAAGGAAACACGAATCGGAAACTAGATGGATCTCAAAAACAACCCTAATATGCAAGGAACTCGGATTGGTGGTGGATATATGGTGGTGGTATATGGCAGCGGTGATGGTAGCGGTGGTAGTATATGGATATGGATCGGTGGTGGTATATAGACACGGATTGGTGGTGGTATATGGATACGGATTGAGCGGTGATGGTAGGTGGCGGGGCGATGATGATGGTGCGGTGGCGGCGTGACAACTTATGACCGAACTCGAAACTCTAAAAGACTAGACGCTAAGACCAGCAACTAGACACGACGATGCAACCATAAATTCAACAAAGCAAAACCCTAAAAAGATTATGCAAAGGCTCAGATTGGTTCGGATATGATGAACTAACCCTAATATTTTTTGTGGCTTTTTCGTGGACTATAGGTATGAAGAACAGACTCGATCTAAACTACGGAAAACTGTAAAATCTCACCGAGCAACACGGAAATCTGATACCACTTGATAGAGGCAAAGGTGTCCGTCTTTCGATGAGATGTGGTTTTCGCTTTGGAGGAAGTCGACTTTGACGATCCGACTACTGACGCGTCTTGAGGACGTCGCGCCTTAGCAATCGCTAAACCAACTCCGAGAGGTTATTGACCACGCCGCCGAGCACGATCAACGACCACGAGGGTCTTTCCTGCGAGCAAACGAAGAACAAGCAAGAAACTGAGATTGCAATCTGGATATTGCGAATATAAGATGAAAGCTTTATTGATCAAGGTGGGGTTACTGTGATGCCTTTGTGCAGTCGTTGAACACAAGCGAAACGCGAAGTTGCAGCTATGGCGAACTTTAAATCTAAACAAAACCCCAGGTCTAAGCGGTGCCCTAAGGGCTGTATATATGGAGGAAGAGGGGGAATTTCGTGGCCCTTGGTGGAGGGTCCAAATCAACCCTAACTCTTGTTTCCCACACATACGGACTCTAAAACAGCCTATACTTAAGTATTTCGAAATTACATGGGCCTGGCCCACTAATAAGGTGACGCAGCACCTAGAATAGCCTCGGGACGACATGTATGAAGTAGCATCTTGTATATTTCGTCCAAGGCTTCATGCACCCATTATGGTGGCTTCAAAGTCCTCAAATCATCACTTGTAACTCCGTTCTTGTTCCCCTTAGCATGGCATTATCTCCATGCTTGTTCTTGCTCAATGTCCATCCTTCTCCAAGCTAGGGCCTTCATTTGTAAGCAAAACAAATGTATCCAATTTAGGCAGCATCATATTCTCATGAACATTAGAATCATTACCAAGAAACGAAAGTACCTGATAATTTAATTGGCGTGCGCAAGCTCTAGTAATTGGTCCAGTATATGTAGCAGTAGGGACTGTGGGTGTAACAATGGTATTGATGACCTCATCAGAAGGGCTTACGACGAATACAGTTTTGGAATGGGTTGTAAATTGGTATACAAGATTCAAAAGAAAGCGGATGGTTCTATTGAAGAACAAATCAGTATCCAAATTGGAAGAGAAAAGGTTCTGTAACCTACATATACCATATGGGAACACATTACACCATGAGGAAAATGCCACTTGAGGTACACGTATGCATCCACTTCATCGGATGGTCCAACGCAAAAAGTATGGTATTTCTATTCTCTAGCTCTCGTCATATAGAAAAGGTATCTAGCTCGTCCCTCTAGCGCTCGTAAAAGAAATCCTTCTTGTCCGAGAAGGCAACAACCTTTTCATTTCTTTAACCTGGATTGCATTATTTAATTGATTTACTATGTTGTGTACTACGTATTGGTTCACGAATGCGTTGCTTGAAGGAAGGAAGCTGCTTTAGAGGAGGGATGTCGTCAAAGGGGTATGCCGGATTTTTTTATGCTAAAGATACCAGTTCAATATGTCATTTCCAAAATCGAGGACCACACTGCTGGGTGGACAACTCAAGTACCAAAGACAAAGATATCACTCGTAAAAGTGATTTTCGTCGTAGTACTAGCTCTTGCATTAGGTGAAATCCAGCGTTAGGTAGGATAGGCAGGTATTCTAGGGATATGCTGATCCGTTGCCCGCGTAAGGTTCATATATGTCCAAGGACAATGGTATAAGGTTCGCATCATCCCAAAGCCGAAGAACTTCTTTGAACTATAGCCAAGGAAAATCTCTAGTATTGGTATTGGGGGCCGGTGTCTAGGGATAGGACCCGTCAAAAGGAAAGGCAAGCCCTGGCTTTGATGACACCCCGACCTGTAGAAAAAGGATCAAGCAAAAGGAAGATCTGCTAAAGATTTTGATGCCTCGGTCCTTGCAAAACAGAGTCCTATACAGGAAGTGGGTTGGGCTCTTATCTTAAGTGGGATGTTCGGCCATTAGTTTCAGCACTGACCGTAAGTTTGAATCTGATGAAACTTAAGTGCTTTTTACTTTGGTTCGAAAGATGACCGTCCCATTAGCCAGCCTCATCCACAGCTTCGCTAGATTTCTTTGATCTCGTGCATTTGCAACGCGATGCTCGTAATTTCCCCAAGAGGTTGCTATGGCTTGGAGGCTCATGAGTTCTAACGGACTTTCGTCCTTCGACTCCTATAGGCGGCTTCGCTATCGCTCCTGACTTAGTATAGAAACTGATATAAAAGACAAGTGCTCACCCTCAACTCCAAGCAATGGGAGTGAAATTCATTCCATTCCATATAAGTAAGTTGATATGATAGGCTTTTCGGCACATCCTATGAAAGGCTCTCACCTAGCAGGCCTCTTTGACCCAGTGTTGTCACATTCTACAGTGGGAACCACTAGCACCAATTGCTTATCCATTCAGTATTGGGTGCCATACTAGGAGTTATTATCATATAGTGAACCGAGAAAACGACATATGCAGCCGGTTTTGCTTTTAAGGAGAGTGTCATCCCAGTGTTGAAGTAAACCACGAATCAAAGCCTAGGCTAGCCTATCAGTAAAGAGCTTCCTTCTAGGAAAGGTTTCACGAGATGTTGATGTGCTACCTTCTAAAAAAACAATGTCTTAAGTTTCCTCATAATAATGACATCGTTGTTGTTTGGCCGAACCAGAAACGGTGGTACCACCATAAGTAGGTTCTTTCAGTATTGACCAACAAGTCCCTCTCATTGAGATTAATACCAGCTTGGTGAAACCCGAATTTCCTAATCAATCAAATCTTCTTGTAAATTCATTGTGTAAAATAACTCGTAAATTCATTGTGCCAGAATTGATCACTGATCAGGTGTGATCAGTCTCATCCGTTTAAGGATCCGGTGCGATGAGTCTCATCCATGTAATATTTTGGAATTCCTCTTCCAACTCGTCCCGGAATGGGAGTTATGGCAAAGAACAAGAAGAAAAAGACAGAATGAGTTTCTCCAATTGTAACAAATGGTGCCTCCACAGGTTGACATCCGATCCAACCTAGTAGTAAGCAATCCGCCAAAAGCAACGAAAATATTCCTTCGTGAATCGGTCGTAAACTTGAACTACACACATACATTTCTTAAAAAAAGGTAAAGCCAAGAGAGATATAAAAACTGGTGCTATTGCGGCTACACCTCCCGCTTTGTCAGGTATACTGCGAAGAATGGCATGAATTGGTAGGAACTACCATTCCAGCACAATATGAGGCGGGGTGGGCATCGGATTAGCAGGTATATAATTGACGGGATGCCCCAAAACACTAGGAGCAAAAAAATCCAAATGGAAAAAAAAGATAGCAGAAGCTACCCGACCTACAAGATCCTTTACATAAAAATAAGGGTAAGAAGCAATTTTATCCATCTCAGTATGTACACCTAATGTACTATTTGATCCATATTGATGCAATGCAGCCAGGTGAAGAAGACTGGCACCTACTAAAATAAGGGGGAGTAAATGATGGAGACTAAAAGACGATTTAAGGTGGCATTGTCCCCGGAGAAACTACCCCAAAGCCAAGTCACTATGGTATCTCCTACTACTGGTGTGGCGCTAGCTAAGCTTGTAATTACTGTTGCTCCCCAAAAGCTCATCTGACCCCAAGGTGGTATGTATCCTATAAAAGTTGTCGCAATCATTAATTGGAATATGACAACTCCGAGACACCGAACAAATTCCTTAGGACTGCTATAACTCGCATGATATAGACCACAAAAAATATGAAGGTGAACCACAGTGAGAAACATACTTGCCCCATTAGCATGCATATAATGGAGCAACCAGCCCCCTTCAACATCTCTCATAATGTGTTCAACGCTGTTGAAAGCTAGATCCACATGAGGTGTGTGATGCATAGCTAAAAAATGCCAGTCACTATCTGAATGACTAAACAAATACCTGCTAATGAACCGAACCCCCACCAATAACTAAGATTGCTCGGTGTTGGATAATCTATCAAATGATGGTTAAGTGTGGAATATACAGGTTGTTTAAGAAGAGAGAATCGTTGGTTCCTTATAGTCATTTCTCTCGTTACAACTCCTCTTCCCCCTTATTTACCCCCTTACCTTGATGGAAATTGGCTTCGCTGTGCGCTGAATAGTCAAAAGCTGCATGAGAAGATTCATCCCATTTTGGCGAGAGGGAGGCAGTGAATCACATGGGCTACGGATTTGTCGGTTAGTTGATTCTCGAAATAAGGTCATTAGGCAAAAAATTGTTGCTTTCTCTGTCGGTTTCTTAAGGCTTCAAAGGAACGACTAGTCATTAAGAAACCCATGAAATCCAAGTCTATTTTTGACCTTTCATGAATAAGTTTTGCTTGCGCACAAACTACCTAGCCCTTTTCAAAAGAACGTCGATTTCCATCTCAACAAAGAAAGAACTCAAAATAAATGAAAGCAATATTGTTGTCCTATTACTCTTTTTTCCTTGTGGAGCTTTGGAAAGGAGAGAATTTGAATAAGGTAACTCTCGGAAACTCTTATTGGACGAGAGAGAGTCAATATGATATTGGCGTGGGTTCTACCAACTAAACAAAGAAATTTTTGATTGGATAAACAACATATAATGATAGACGCTTCTTCGGCACACATGGATACATACCTCCCATAGCTGACCCCTAAATTCAAGGATACTGCCGACTTTGTTACTAACTGATAGAAACCCCTTAATACAACGTCTGTTTTTCATAAATCTCATAAGGTAGGTAGACCCGGTCTTGCGCTCGTCCGGTTAAGTGGCACATTGTGCTAAGTGCTCGAACCGTTGGCTGATCTCAGTTGTATCGCCTCATACAAATTAGATAAACGAGAAAACAAATGGCTACATAGGAGCTCTATGGTGGACCACCAGCAGGAAGATCGAATGGCTTAGCGCATCCTGCGCCTACTGGAGCTGACTTTGTAGGATACTATGATAGACTAGTCGAATGGCAACGGCCTAGTGGTTGTATCTGCTTACCGATTCCTATTAAGAATACGAGAGTGACAAATGAGATGGGGATCTTGGCCCATCAAACCATCCTCCCTCCGCTTACCTCTTTCCTTTCTATATGATAAGTCTACTTGTGCCTCAAGGGCCGGTCATTTACGCTCTCCACTGGATGAACAACATTCCCAACTGATGTAGGGTGGAACCCTACGTGGATGATCTTTCATGTTGGAGCGGATCCTACGGGGAATCACGAAGAACACGCGGAAGAACAAGAGGGAAACACGGAGGAAACGAGAGAGAAATCACGAAACCAACAAGAGATCAATCACACAAGTGCTAGATCACCGATCACGTAGAGTGGCACAAGATTCAAGATCAACAAAAGGAAAGATACAAACGGTAGCCGTTCTTCTCCGTGAGGAGGCCTTGATGGGGTCCACCCTAGAAGGGGGTCTTGAATCCGCTTGGGGGATCTTCTCCGTAGAGGTCCTGATCTCCGAGGAGAAGTAGCCAAGTGGATGAGCAAAGGCTCTCACACAAGAATATGAGCTAATCCAATGCTAACCGTAGAAAGAGGAAGGGGATGAAGTATATATAGTCTCGGGGGCGAAGGGTTACATGCGACTTGTCCCGGATACACTACACGCAGGCAGGGGAGGCCGGATGTCCGGGCGTCGGGCCGGATGTCCGGGCCTTCGCGAGGCGCCGGATGTCCGGGCTATCCGGCCGGATGTCCGGGCTGGGACGACCAGTTCTGCCGAATCGGGAGAGGGTGCGGATTTCGGGCTTCGGGCGGATATCCGGCTGAAACGGATGTCGGGCTTGGACGCCGGATGTCCGGGCCCTGTAGACTTGGGCAACTTGGCTGATGCTGAGGTGGAAGCTCCAGGGGCCGGATGTCCGGGGCCTGGAAGGTGATTTTGCCCGTTTCCGTTGGTTCTCTTCATCCATGGACTTGGCGGCTTGTCCGTCTTCACGTGCACCCTCGGGAGGTTCCCCTTGACACCTAATCATGCATAGCATATCGGACTTAGGTAGTAGCCATGTCCCGAGTGGATCATATGCGATATCAATAAGGAAGGAGGTCACCTCGTTCTCGAGAGCTCTAGCTCTAGCTCGTGTCATGGGTCCTCTTGGCTCTTGATGAGACGATTGTGGATGCATGGGGATGATCGTGGGATGCTCCGCATCATCTCCCCCCCCCCTTGGGAGAGGTCCGACCTCGGATCAAAAGCTTCATCTCCATGGAATGGTGCGAGGTCCTTGACGTTGAAGATGTCGCTCACGTTGTATTTTTCTCGAGGTAGGTCGATCTTGTAAGCGTTGTCGTTGTAGCGTGCTAGCACCTTGAAAGGTCCATCGGCTCGAGGGAGAAGCTTGGACTTGCGTTCTTTGGGGAAGCGGTCCTTGCAAAGGTGTAGCCACACTAGATCACCAATGTTGAAGACGATGGGTTGCTTGTTGGCGTTGAGCTTGTTTGCTTGACGTTGTACTTGGCGCTCAATGGTGTGCCTTGTATCTTCGTGCATCTTCTTGATGTAGCTTGCTCGTTCACTTGCATCCATGTTGGTGCGCTCTTGGAGAGGAAGTGGTAGAATGTCCAATGGGGACAACGGGTTGAAACTGTAGACTACCACGAAGGGGGACTTGCCGGTAGTTGAATGTCTTGCACGATTGTAGGTGTACTCGGCGATGGGTAGACATGCTTCCCACTCCTTGATGTTCTTCTTGATCAAGACACGAAGTAGAGTGGATAGTGTGCGGTTCGTCACCTCCGTTTGGCCGTTGGTTTGAGGATGGTATGCCGAGGAGAACAAGAGCTTTATTCCGAGCTTGGCGCATAGGGTCTTCCAAAAGTAACTCAAGAACTTGACGTCACGATCGGAGACGATTGTCTTTGGTACGCCGTGAAGTCGCAAGATTTCCCAACAAAAGAGATTTGCAACATGTGAAGCATCATCTATCTTGTTGCAAGGAATGAAATGTGCCATCTTAGAAAATCTATCCACAACAACAAACACGGAATCCTTGCCATTTTGAGTCCTAGGCAAACCAAGTACAAAATCCATACTAATGTCTTCCCATGGTTGATATGGAATAGGAAGAGGCATGTAAAGACCATGAGATTGAGCTTTAGACTTAGCTTTGAGACATGTATAGCATCAGTTGGTGAAGCGTGAGACGTCGCGGAACATCTTGGGCCAAAAGTAGTTGTTGGAGAGCGTGGCGAATGTCTTGTCGCGTCCAAAGTGTCCCATGAGTCCGCCTCCATGAGCCTCTTGCAAAAGGAGCAAACAAAGAGAAGACTCGGGAATGCAAAGTTTGTTAGCTCTCATAAGATAACCATCCTTGATGTAATATTGTTCCCAAGAAGTATGCGTCAAACACTTTGATAGAGGCAAAGGTGTCCCGATGTTTCGATGAGATGGTGGCTATCGTTTACGTGGGAGTCGACCTTGACGATCCGACTACTGAACGTCGAGAGCGTCGCGCCTTAGCAATCGCTAAACCAACTTCCGAGGGTTATTGACCACGCCGAGCACGATCAACCTGACCACGAGGGCCTGTTTCCTGCGAGCAAGCGAAGAACAAGCAAGAAACTGAGATTGCAATCTGGATATTGCGAATATAAGATGAAAGCTTTATTGATCAAGGTGGGGTTCTGTGACGCCTTTGTGCAGTTGTTGAACACAAGCGAAATGCTGTGAAGTTGCAGCTATGGCGAACTTTTAATCTAAACAAAACCCAAGGTCTAAACAGGGCCCTAAGGGCTGTATATATGCAGGAAGAGGGGAATTTCGTGGCCCTTGGTGGAGGGTCCGAAATCAACCCTAACTCTTGTTTCCCCACACATACGGACTCTAAAACAGCCTATACTTAAGTATTTCGAAATTACATGGGCCTGGCCCAATAATAAGGTGACGCAGCACCTAGAATAGCCTATGGACGAATATTATGAAGTGGCATCTTGTATATTTCGTCCAAGGCCTCATGCACTCATTAGGGTGGCTTCAAAGTCCTGGAATCATCACTTGTAACTCCGTTCTTGTTCCCCTTAGCATGCCAACATCTCCATGCTTGAACTTGCTCCAAGGTTCATCTTTCTTGTCCATGGTAGGCCCTTCATTTGTAAGCAAAACAAATGTATCCAATTTAGGCAGCATCATATTCTCATGAACATTAGAATCGTTACCAAGAAAGCGAAAGTACCGATAATTCAATTGGCGTCTTGTGAGCTCGAGTAATTGGTCCGGTATGTATAGCAGCAGGAACTGTGGGTGTAACAATGGTATTGATGTCCTCATCATCCTCCCCTTCTTGAAATGAAGTCGTCCTCGACGGAAGCTCATCTTCCTCACCCAAATAAGGCTTCAAATCTGCAATATTAAAAGTCGGACTAACCCCAAAATCTGCAGCAACTCAAGTTTATATGCATTATCATTTATTTTCTCTAACAGCTTAAATGGACCATCAAGACGTGGCATTAGCTTTGATTTGCGCAAATTAGGAAACCTATCCTTACGCATAAATGTAACCAAACAAGATCTCCAGTGCAAAGACAACATGTTTTCTACCCTTATCTCCAGCAAGTTTATATTTAGCATTCATACGCTCAATGTTTTCCTTAGTTAACTCATGCATTTTAAAATCAATTCAGCACGTTCTTTAGCATCAAAATTAACTTTCTCCGAAGATGGAAGAGGCAACAAATCAATAGGTGCACGAGGAAGGAAGCCATACACAATTTCAAAAGGGCACATCTTAGTAGTAGAATGCAATGAGCGATTATAAGCAAATTCAATATGAGGCAAGCATTCTTCCCACATTTTCTTATTATTCTTCAAAACAGCCCTAAGCATAGTAGACAATGTTCTATTGACTACTTCAGTTTGTCCATCGGTTTGGGGTGACAAGTAGTACTAAAAAGCAGTTTAGTCCCCAACTTAGCCCATCAACATCTCCAAAAGTGGCTAAGAAATTTAGTATCACGATCTGAAACAATAGTATTTGGCACACCATGCAAGCGAATAATTTCACGAAAGAACAAATCAGCAACATTAACAGCATCATCGCTTTTATGACATGGTATAAAGTGTGCCATTTTCGAGAATCTATCCACGACAACAAATATGCTATCCCTCCCCTTCGTTGTTCGAGGTAAACCTAAAACAAAGTCCATAGATATATCCTCCCAAGGAACACTAGGCACAGGCAAAGGCATATATAAACCATGAGGATTGATTCGTGACTTAGCTTTTTGACATGTAGTGCAGCGAGCAACAAAACGCTCAACATCTCGTCTCATCTTTGGCCAAAAGAAATGTGTAGCAAGTATATCCTCCGTCTTCTTGACGCCAAAGTGTCCCATTAATCCTCCTCCATGCGCCTCCTGCAACAACAAAAGACGAACAGAGCTAGCAGGAATGCATAGCTTGTTAGCACGGAACACAAACCATCATTAATAAAGAACTTGTTCCATGTTCTTCCTTCTTTACAATTCTGCATTACATCTTTAAAATCAGCATCATGCACATATTGATCTTTGATGGTCTCCAAACCAAATATTTTGAAGTCAAGTTGTGAAAGCATGGTATATCGACGAGACAAAGCATCAGCAATAACATTTTCTTTACCCTTCTTGTGTTTAATGACATAAGGGAAAGTCTCAATGAATTCAACCCATTTAGCATGTCTACGATTCAGTTTAGCTTGACTTTTAATATGTTTCAAAGATTCATGATCAGAATGTATAACAAATTCTTTGGGCCATAAATAATGTTGCCATGTCTATAAAGTCCGAACAAGAGCATATAATTCTTTGTCATAAGTTGATGAGGACATCAATACCATTGTTACACCCACAGCCCCTGCTGCTATACATACTGGACCAATTACTAGAGCTCGCGCACGCCAATTGAATTATCAGGTACTTTCGTTTCTTGGTAACGATTCCAATGTTCATGAGAATATGATGCTGCCTAAATTGGATACATTTGTTTTGCTTACAAATGAAGGGCCTACCATGGAAAAGAAGGATGAACCTTGGAGCAAGTTCAAGCATGGAGATGTTAACATGCGCAAGGGGAACAAGAACGGAGTTACAAGTGATGATTCCAGGACTTTGAAGCCACCCTAATGAGTGCATGAGGCCTTGGACGAAATATACAAGATGCCACTTCATAATATTCGTCCATAGGCTATTCTAGGTGCTGCGTCACCTTATTATTGGGCCAGGCCCATGTAATTTCGAAATACTTAAGTATAGGCTGTTTTTAGAGTCCGTATGTGTGGGGAAACAAGAGTTAGGGTTGATTTGGACCCCTCCACCAAGGGCCACGAAATTCCCCCTCTTCCTCCATATATACAGCCCTTAGGGCACCGTTTAGACCTTGGGTTTTGTTTAGATTAAAAGTTCGCCATAGCTGCAACTTCGCGTGCCGTTTGTGTTCAACGACGCACAAAGCGCCACGAACCCCACCTTGATCAATAAAGCTTTCATCTTATATTCGCAATATCCCGATTGCAATCTCAGTTTCTTGCTTGTTCTTCGTTTGCTCGCAGGAAACAGGCCCTCGTGGTCGTTGATCGTGCTCGCGTGGTCAATAACCCTCGGAAGTTGGTTTAGCGATTGCTAAGGCGCGACGTCTCGCGACGATCGTAGTCGGATCGTCAAGGTCGACTCCACACGAAACGATAGCCACCATCTCATCGAAACATCGGGACACCTTTGCCTCTATCAAGTGGTATCAGATTTTCAGGTTGCTCGGTGAGATTTTACAGTTTTAAGTAGATTAGATCGAGTCTGTTCTTCATACCTAAAGTCCAGGAAAAAGCCACAAAAAAATTAGGGTTAGTTCATCATATCCGAACCAATCTGAGCCTTTGCATAATCTTTTAGGGTTTTGCTTTGTTGAATTTGCGGTTGCATCGTCGTGTCAAGTTGCTGGTCTTAGAGTCTAGTCTTTTAGAGTTTGAGTTACGGTCATAAGTTGTCACGCCGCCGCACCATCATCATCGCCTTGCCATCTACCACCATTGCTTATCCGCCACAGCTCTGAATCCGTATCCATATACCACCACCAATCCGTATCCATATACCACCACCGCTACCATATACCACCACCGCTGTCATATACCACCACCATATATCCACCACCAATCCGAGTTCTTTTCATATTAGGTTTGTTTTCGAGATCCATCTAGTTTCCGATTCGTGTTTCCTTGCCGGAGTAGGTTTCGGAAAAAAAAAGAGTCTGGAAACCACCCTCCGTTTAGGCCCAAAATTTTCCGAAAACGCACTTGTCGAAAAATTTTCTGGCTATCCTATTTTTAGGTGTTTCTAAGCGTATTGAGACAGTCGCCATTATAGAAAGTTTTTTTTGACCCGTTTCCAGTTTTTGGGTCCGGGCAGTCAAAAAAAAAATTTGTTTGGTCGAAAAAATTTCGTGCCCATCCTGTCAGTTTGACCTGGGAAGAGTTTTGAGACACTCGCCATTATAGTGATTTTTCGCAAAAAAAAAAAAAACGAGCAGCGCCAAAAAAAAAAAAGAAGCGCAAAAAAAAAGAGCGAAAAAAAAAATTCCAGAGTGTGCTTTTCCGTTGTTTCCGTGCAGCGCTGTGATTTTGTTAGTGTTCTAGGCTCGCGTCTCTAGCACGGTCTAGCCTAGGACCAGCACAGTACCGTCATTGAGCGTTTATTCAACTTTGCATCTCTGAATTGATTATTGCCGACCCTTTTTGCTACCATATTATAAGCCTTCCCAGCTCCACATACATCTACATCGTGCGTTTGACTCTCCCTCGTAATCGCTCTATCCAAGCTTTGAGAGTTTTGACTACATCGGTTGCCGATCACCGCTTTCTTCTGGGTAAGAACTGGTAAGAATTTGAGATTTGCTGACGGATTTGTGATGTCCACCACACCATCACCACCACTTCCTAGTAGTCCGTCAATCATATTCTTGTGTGTTTCTATTGCTGCTAACCATGGCAGGATCACAAGCCGAGCGAGACCGACCGGGAGAACATGACAAACAAAGCGCTACATGATAAGTTTCAACAAATGATGAGTGGGCAGGTGGACGATGTGCTAAATAGATTTGAAGAGGCCATGGAGAAGATAGATGGCATTGAGAAGGCGTTCAAACAAAGCTCGATAACAAGTTTAATGAATTGCTCGTGCGTCTACCACCACCACCACCGGCTGCACCTAACGCACCTCTACTACAACAACATGGACTACCTCCACATCGTGAAACAGCCCTCCGCCGAGCTTCCCGTGTCCCTCTTCACTGGCCAAGCTGCTGGTGCTGCTGTTGATACTACGTGGCTCCTGCTGCTGCGGTGGGGAGGATGATTATGTCGAGCTTACGAGGATGAGGTTGATCAACATCGAACTACGTGCAACCACCAGCTCCACAACCACCAGGTCGTCCACATGCAAATAATGGCAATGTTGGGCTCCCCTTCAGTGCGAGATCATGACCATCTCCCTAAACTGAAATTGAATATTCCACCATTTGAGGGTAGATATGTTCTGATATATATCTTACTTGGGAGTTAGAAACTGAACAACGATTTACATGTTTACAATATCCCGAGGAGAGGCGTGTTTCTGCTTTGTTTGTGCTTTCACTAGCTTTGCATGTGTTTGGTGGTCGAACATTGTAGATTATATCCTGTTCCAGCTACTTGGGCTGCTTTGAAAACTGCTATGCGTACTCGTTGGGTTCCACCATATTATCAACGTGAATTACTTCAAAAATTGCAGCGCTTAAGACAAGGAAAAATTCGGTGAAGAATATTATCGGGAATTACAAACTGGCTTGATTAGATGTGGTATTGTTGAGGAGAATGAAGCTATGCTTGCACGTTTTACGGGTGGATTAAATAGAGAGATTCAGACCATTCTAGACTATAAGGATTATAATAATATCACTCGATTATTCCATCTTGCTTGTAAAGCTGAGCGTGAAGTGCAGGATCGATGTGCGTTGGCGCGAACTAACTTTTCTGCAGGTCGACCTTCATCATGGACACCACGTGCATCATCTACTTCCACATGTTCTACTACACGGCACCTCCGTCGGCTGCCACCTCCAACCGTGATACAAGAAAGCAGGCACAACCACCACTATCGCCAAGAGTACACCTTTGGGCCTACAGAGCTCTTCTTCTTCCATGGCGTCAACAGGGCACACAAGTGATATTATTTGTCGTCGTTGTAAGGGAAGAGGACATTTTTGAGAGAATGCCAATCTCAGCGTGTGATGATTGCTCACGAGGATGGTGGGTATGAGTGCGCTAGTGACTATGATGAAGAGACTTTGGCTCTTATTACACATGAAGAACACGGTGGAGATGATTCGATCTTGAGACGCAATACATGGCTGTGAAGATCTTGACAGGTATGAATGTTTAGTTGCTCAACGTGTTTTGAGTGTGCAGGTTACACAAGCTGAGCAAAATCAGAGGCATAACTTGTTCCATACAAAGGGAGTTGTGAAGGAGCGTTCTATTAGCGTCATCATAGATGGAGGGAGCTGCAACAACTTGGCTAGCATGGATATGGTGGAGAAGCTTTCTCTCACCACAAGACCACATCCACATCCTTACTACATCCAATGGTTCAACAACAGCGGCAAGGTTAAGGTAACACGTCTGTTCGTGTGTATTTTAGTATCTCTACATATGCTGATTATGTTGATTGTGATGTGGTACCTATGCAAGCATGTTCCTTATTACTTGGTAGACCATGGCAATTTGATAAAAATTCTGTACACCATGGTAGAAACAATCAGTATACTCTTGTTCACAAGGATAAAAATATTACTTTGCTTCCTATGACTCTGATTCCATTTTGAAAGATGATATTAATAGAGCTAATAAAGCAAAACAGGAGAAAAATAAGAGTGAAAATCAGATTGTGGCAAAAGAATTTGAGCAACAAATGAAGCCTAATAATAAACCATCTAATGTTGCTTCTGAAATTAAACTGAAAAGTGCATGTTTATTTGCCACCAAATCTGATATTGATGAGCTAGATTCTAATAAATCTGTTTGCTATGCTTTTGTGTGCAAAGAGGCATTATTTTCATTCGAGGGCGTGCCTTCCTCTTTGCCCCTGCTGTCACTAACATTTTGCAGGAGTTCACGACGTCTTCCCACAAGGCGTGCCACCGGATTACCACCTATTCGAGGGATTGAGCATCAAATTGACTTAATTCGGTGCATCGCTACCAACCACGCACCATACCGTACCAATCCAGAGGAGACGAAGGAGATTATCGTCAAGTACAGGAGCTGCTCGACAAAGGTTATATCTGCGAATCTCTTAGTCCTTGTGTTGTTCCTATTATACTAGTGCCTAAAAAGGATGGTACGTCGGCATATGTGTGTTGATTGTAGAGGCATTAATAATATTACTATTCGTTATCGTCATCCTATTCCTAGGCTAGATGATATGCTTGATGAATTGAGTGGCTCTACAATATTCTCCAAAGTTGATTTGCGTAGTGGATACCATCAAATTCGTATGAAATTGGGAGATGAATGGAAAACAGCATTTAAAACTAAGTTTGGATTATATGAGTGGTTAGTCATGCCTTTTGGGTTAACTAATGCACCTAGTACTTTCATGAGATTAATGAACGAAGTTTTACGTGCTTTCATTGGACGATTTGTGGTAGTTTACTTTGATGATATACTGATTTATAGCAAATCTTTGGAAGAACATTTGGAACATTTACGTGCTGTTTTTAATGCTCTACGTGATGCACGTTTGTTTGGTAACCTTGGGAAGTGCACCTTTTGCACCGACCGAGTATCTTTTCTTGGCTATGTTGTTACTCCACAGGAATTGAAGTTGATAAAGCCAAGATTGAAGCTATTGAGAGTTGGCCGCAGCCCAAAGCGGTCACACAAGTGAGGAGTTTTCTTGGACTCGTTGGTTTCTATAGGCGTTTTGTGAGAGACTTTAGCACCATTGCTGCACCTCTCAATGAGCTTACAAAGAAGGATGTGCCTTTTGTTTGGGGTACCGCACGGGAAGAAGCCTTCACGGTATTGAAAGATAAGTTGACACATGCTCCTTTACTCCAACTTCGACTTTAATAAGACTTTTGAGCTTGAATGTGATGCTAGTGGAATTGGATTAGGAGGTGTGTTATTACAAGATGGCAAACCTGTTGCATACTTTTCGAAAAATTGAGTGGGCCTAGTCTGAACTATTCTACTTATGACAAAGAATTATATGCTCTTGTTAGGACTTTAGAGACATGGCAACATTATTTATGGCCCAAAGAATTTGTTATACATTCGATCATGAATCTTTGAAACATATTAAAAGTCAAGCTAAACTGAATCGTAGACATGCTAAATGGGTTGAATTCATTGAGACTTTCCCTTATGTCATTAAACACAAGAAGGGTAAAGAAAATGTTATTCTTGATGCTTTGTCTCGTCGCTATACTATGCTTTCACAACTTGACTTCAAAATATTTGGTTTGGAGACCATCAAAGATCAATATGTGCATGATGCTGATTTTAAAGATGTAATGCAGAATTGTAAAGAAGGAAGAACATGGAACAAGTTCGTTATTAATGATGGTTTTGTGTTCGTGCTAACAAGCTATGCATTCTGGTAGCTCTGTTCGTCTTTTGTTGTTGCAGGAGGCGCATGGAGGAGGATTAATGGGACACTTTGGCGTCAAGAAGGCGGAGGATATACTTGCTACACATTTCTTTTGGCCAAAGATGAGACGGGATGTTGAGCGTTTTGTTGCTCGCTGCACTACATGTCAAAAAGCTAAGTCACGACTCAATCCTCATGGTTTATATATGCCTTTGCTCTGTGCCTAGTGTTCCTTGGGAGGATATATCTATGGACTTTGTTTTAGGTTTACCTCGAACAAAGAAGGGAGGGATAGCATATTTGTTGTCGTGGATAGATTCTCGAAAATGGCACACTTTATACCATGTCATAAAAGCGATGATCTTTGTTAATGTTGCTGATTTGTTCTTTCGTGAAATTATTCGCTTGCATGGTGTGTCAAATACTATTGTTTCAGATCGTGATACTAAATTTCTTAGCCACTTTTGGAGATGTTTATGGGCTAAGTTGGGGACTAAATTGCTTTTAGTACTACTTGTCACCCCCAAACTGATGGACAAACTGAAGTAGTCAATAGAACATTGTCTACTATGCTTAGGGCTGTTTTGAAGAATAATAAGAAAATGTGGGAAGAATGCTTGCCTCATATTGAATTTGCTTATAATCGTTCATTGCATTCTACTACTAAGATGTGCCCTTTTGAAATTGTGTATGGCTTCCTACCTCGTGCACCTATTGATTTGTTGCCTCTTCCATCTTGGAGAAGGTTAATTTTGATGCTAAAGAACGTGCTGAATTGATTTTAAAAATGCATGAGTTAACTAAGGAAAACATTGAGCGTATGAATGCTAAATATAAACTTGTTGGAGATAAGGGTAGAAAACATGTTGTCTTTGCACCTGGAGATCTTGTTTGGTTACATTTGCGTAAGGATAGGTTTCCTAATTTGCGCAAATCAAAGCTAATGCCACGTCTGCTGGTCCATTTAAGGTGTTAGAGAAAATAAATGATAATGCATATAAACTTGAGCTGCCTGCAGATTTTGGGGTTAGTCCCACTTTTAACATTGCAGATTTGAAGCCTTATTTGGGTGAGGAAGATGAGCTTCCGTCGAGGGCGACTTCATTTCAAGAAGGGAGGATGATGAGGACATCAATACCATTGTTACACCCACAGCCCCTGCTGCTATACATCTTGGACCAATTACTAGAGCTCGCATGACGCCAATTGAATTATCGGTACTTTCGTTTCTTGGTAACGATTCCAATGTTCATGAGAATATGATGCTGCCTAAATTGGATACATTTGTTTTGCTTACAAATGAAGGGCCTACCATGGACAAGAAGGATGAACCTTGGAGCAAGTTCAAGCATGGAGATGTTGACATGCAAGGGGAACAAGAACGGAGTTACAAGTGATGATTCAGGACTTTGAAGCCACCCTAATGAGTGCATGAGGCCTTGGACGAAATATACAAGATGCCACTTCATAATATTCGTCCATAGGCTATTCTAGGTGCTGCTTCACCTTATTATTGGGCCAGGCCCATGTAATTTCGAAATACTTAAGTATAGGCTGTTTTAGAGTCCGTATGTGTGGGGAAACAAGAGTTAGGGTTGATTTGGACCCCTCCACCAAGGGCCACGAAATTCCCCCTCTTCCTCCATATATACAGCCCTTAGGGCACCGTTTAGACCTTGGGTTTTGTTTAGATTAAAAGTTCGCCATAGCTGCAACTTCGCGTGCCGTTTGTGTTCAACGACCGGACAAAGCGCCACAGTAACCCCACCTTGATCAATAAAGCTTTCATCTTATATTCGCAATATCCCGATTGCAATCTCAGTTTCTTGCTTGTTCTTCGTTTGCTCGCAGGAAACAGGTCCTCGTGGTCAGGTTGATCGTGCTCCGGCGTGGTCAATAACCCTCGGAAGTTGGTTTAGCGATTGCTAAGGCGCGACGTCTCGCACGATCGTAGTCGGATCGTTAAGGTCGACTCCCACAGAAACGATAGCCACCATCTCATCGAAACATCGGGACACCTTTGCCTCTATCATAAGTAGAATAGTTCAGACTAGGCCCACTCAATTTTTCAGAAAAGTATGCAACATGTTTGCCATCTTGTAATAACACACCTCCTAATCCAATTCCACTAGCATCACATTCAAGCTCAAAAGTCTTATTAAAGTCAGGAAGTTGGAGTAAAGGAGCATGTGTCAACTTATCTTTCAATACCGTGGAGGCTTCTTCCTGTGCGGTACCCCAAACAAAAGGCACATCCTTCTTTGTAAGCTCATTGAGAGGTGCAGCAATGGTGCTAAAGTCTCTCACAAAACGCCTATAGAAACCAGCGAGTCCAAGAAAACTCCTCACTTGTGTGACCATTTTGGGCTGCGGCCAACTCTCAATAGCTTCAATCTTGGCTTTATCAACTTCAATTCCTTGTGGAGTAACAACATAGCCAAGAAAAGATACTCGGTCGGTGCAAAAGGTGCACTTCCCAAGGTTACCAAACAAACGTGCATCACGTAGAGCATTAAAAACAGCACGTAAATGTTCCAAATGTTCTTCCAAAGATTTGCTATAAATCAGTATATCATCAAAGTAAACTACCACAAATCGTCAATGAAAGCACGTAAAACTTCGTTCATTAATCTCATGAAAGTACTAGGTGCATTAGTTAACCTAAAAGGCATGACTAACCACTCATATAATCCAAACTTAGTTTTAAATGTTGTTTTCCATTCATCTCCCAATTTCATACGAATTTGATGGTATCCACTACATAAATCAACTTTGGAGAATATTGTAGAGCCACTCAATTCATCAAGCATATCATCTAGCCTAGGAATAGGATGACGATAACGAATAGTAATATTATTAATGCCTCTACAATCAACACACATACGTGACGTACCATCCTTTTTAGGCACTAGTATAATAGGAACAGCACAAGGACTAAGAGATTCGCGTATATAACCTTTGTCGAGCAGTTCCCTGTACTTGACGATAATCTCCTTCGTCTCCTCTGGATTGGTACGGTATGGTGCACGGTTGGGTAGCGATGCACGGGAATTAAGTCAATTTGATGCTCAATCCCTCGAATAGGTGGTAATCCGGTGGCACGCCTTGTGGGAAGACGTCGTGAACTCCTGCAAAATGTTAGTGACAGCGAGGGGCAAAGAGGAAGGCACGTCTTGAATGAAAATAATGCCTCTTTGCACACAAAAGCATAGCAAACAGATTTGCTAGAATCTAGCTCATCAATATCAGATTTGGTGGCAAATAAACATGCACTTTTTAGTTTAATTTCAGAAGCAACATTAGATGGTTTATTATTAGGCTTCATTTGTTGCTCAAATTCTTTTGCCACAATCTGATTTTCACTCTTATTTTTCTCCTGTTTTGCTTTATTAGCTCTATTAATATCATCTTTCAAAATGGAATCAGAGTCATAGGAAGCAAAGTAATATTTTTATCCTTGTGAACAAGAGTATACTGATTGTTTCTACCATGGTGTACAGAATTTTTATCAAATTGCCATCGTCTACCAAGTAATAAGGAACATGCTTGCATAGGTACCACATCACAATCAACATAATTAGCATATGTAGAGATACTAAAATGCACACGAACGAGACGTGTTACCTTAACCTTGCCGCTGTTGTTGAACCATTGGATGTAGTAAGGATGTGGATGTGGTCTTGTGGGGAGAGAAAGCTTCTCCACCATATCCATGCTAGCCAAGTTGTTGCAGCTCCTCCATCTATGATGGCCGAATAGAACATTCCTTCACAACTCCCTTTGTATGGAACAAGTTATGCCTCTGATTTTGCTCAGCTTGTGTAACCTGCACACTCAAAACACGTTGAGCAACTAAACATTCATACCTGTCGGCATCTTCAGCAGCCATGTATTGCGTCTCAAGATCAGAATCATCTCCACCGTGTTCTTCATGTGTAATAAGAGCCAAAGTCTCTTCATCATAGTCACTAGCAGACTCATACCCACCATCCTCAGTAGCAATCATCACACGCTGAGATTGGCATTCTCTCGCAAAATGTCCTCTTCCCTTACAACGACGACAAATAATATCACTTGTGTGCCCTGTTGACGCCATGGAAGAAGAAGAGCTCTGTGTAGGCCCAGCAGGTGTACTCTTGGCAGATAGTGGTGGTTGTGCCTGCTTTCTTGTATCACGGTTGGAGGTGGCAGCCGACGGAGGTGCCGGTGTAGTAGAACATGTGGAAGTAGATGATGCACGTGGTGTCCATGATGAAGGTCGACCTGCAGAAAAGTTAGTTCGCGCCAACGCCTGTCGATCCTGCACTTCACGTTCAGCTTTACAAGCAAGATGGAATAATCGAGTGATATTATTATAATCCTTATAGTCTAGAATGGTCTGAATCTCTCTATTTAATCCACCCGGAAAACGTGCAAGCATAGCTTCATTCTCCTCAACAATACCACATCTAATCAAGCCAGTTTGTAATTCCTGATAATATTCTTCTACCGAATTTTTTCCTTGTCTTAAGCGCTGCAATTTTTGAAGTAATTCACGTTGATAATATGGTGGAACCCAACGAGTACGCATAGCAGTTTTCAAAGCAGCCCAAGTAGCTGGAACAGGATATAATCTACAATGTTCAGACCACCAAACACATGCAAAGCTAGTGAAAGCACAAACAGCAGCAGGAACACGTCTCTCCTCAGGATATTGTAAACATGTAAATCGTTGTTCAGTTTCTAACTCCCAAGTAAGATATATATCAGGAACATATCTACCCTCAAATGGTGAAATATTCAATTTCAGTTTAGGGAGATGGTCATGATCTCGTACCTGAAGGGGAGCCCGAACATTGCCATTATTTGCATGTGGACGACCTGGTGGTTGTGGTGCTGGTGGTTGCACGTAGTTCTGATGTTGATCAACCTCATCCTCGTAAGCTCTTACATAATCATCCTCCCCCACTGATAGAGGCAAAGGTGTCCCGATGTTTCGATGAGATGGTGGCTATCGTTTCTGTGGGAGTCGACCTTGACGATCCGACTACGATCGTGCGAGACGTCGCGCCTTAGCAATCGCTAAACCAACTTCCGAGGGTTATTGACCACGCCGGAGCACGATCAACCTGACCACGAGGGCCTGTTTCCTGCGAGCAAACGAAGAACAAGCAAGAAACTGAGATTGCAATCTGGATATTGCGAATATAAGATGAAAGCTTTATTGATCAAGGTGGGGTTCTGTGGCGCCTTTGTGCGGTCGTTGAACACAAACGGCACGCGAAGTTGCAGCTATGGCGAACTTTTAATCTAAACAAAACCCAAGGTCTAAACGGTGCCCTAAGGGCTGTATATATGGAGGAAGAGGGGGATTTCGTGGCCCTTGGTGGAGGGTCCAAATCAACCCTAACTCTTGTTTCCCCACACATACGGACTCTAAAAACAGCCTATACTTAAGTATTTCGAAATTACATGGGCCTGGCCCAATAATAAGGTGACGCAGCACCTAGAATAGCCTCGGGACGACATTTATGAAGTAGCATCTTGTATATTTCGTCCAAGGCTTCATGCACCCATTATGGTGGCTTCAAAGTCCTGAAATCATCACTTGTAACTCCGTTCTTGTTCCCCTTGCGCATGGCATTATCTCCATGCTTGTTCTTGCTCCAATGTCCATCCTTCTCCAAGCTAGGGCCTTCATTTGTAAGCAAAACAAATGTATCCAATTTAGGCAGCATCATATTCTCATGAACATTAGAATCATTACCAAGAAACGAAAGTACCTGATAATTTAATTGGCGTGCGCGAGCTCTAGTAATTGGTCCAGTATATGTAGCAGTAGGGGATGTGGGTGTAACAATGGTATTGATGTCCTCATCACCCACCGCAGCAGCAGGAGCCACAGAAGTATCAACAGCAGCACCAGCAGCTTGGCCAGGCTGAAGAGGGACACGGGAAGCTCGGCGGAGGGTTGTTTCGCGATGTGGAGGTAGTCCGTGTTGTTGTAGTAGAGGTGCGTTAGGTGCAGCCGGTGGTGGTGGTGGTAGACGCGCGAGCAATTCATTAAACTTGTTATCGAGCTTTGTTTCGAACGCCTTCTCAATGCCATCTATCTTCTCCATGGCCTCTTCAAATCTATTTAGCACATCGTGCACCTGCCCACTCATCATTTGTTGAAACTTATCATGTAGCGCTTTGTTTGTCATGTTCTCCCGGTCGGTCTAAATCGGCTTGTGATCCTGCCATGGTTAGCAGCAATAGAAACACACAAGAATATGATTGACGGACTACTAGGAAGTGGTGGTGATGGGGTGGTGGACGGTCACAAATCCGTCAGGCAAATCTCAAATTCTTACCAGTTCTTACCCAAAGAAGAGCGGTGATCGGCAACCGATGTAGTCAAAACTCTCAAAGCTTGGATAGAGCGATTACGGGGAGAGTCAAGCGACGATGTAGATGTATGTGGAGCTGGGAAGGCTTATAATATGGTAGCAAAAAAGTTAGCAATAATCAATTCAGAGATGCAAAGTTGAATAAACGCTCAACGACGGTACTGTGCTGGTCCTAGGCTAGATCGTGCTAGAGACGCGAGCCTAGAACACTAACAAAATCACGGCGGTGCACGTAAACAAGGGAAAAGCACACTCTGGAGAAAAAAAATTCTTTTCGCTTTTTTTTTGCGCTGCCTTTTTTTTTGCGCGGCTCTTTTTTTTTTGCGAAAAATCACTATAATGGCGAGTGTCTCAAAACTCTTCCCAGGTCAAACTGACAGGATGGGCACGAAATTTTTTCGACCAAAAAAAAGAATTTTTTTTCGACTGCCCGGACCCAAAAGCTGGAAACGGGTCAAAAAAAACTTTCTATAACGGCGACTGTCTCAATACACTTAGAAACACCTAAAAATAGGATAGCCAGAAAATTTTTTGACAAGTGCGTTTTCGGAATATTTTGGGCCTAAACGGAGGGTGGTTTCCAGACTCCGGCAAGGAAACACGAATCGGAAACTAGATGGATCTCGAAAACAACCCTAATATGCAAGGAACTCGGATTGGTGGTGGATATATGGTGGTGGATATATGGTGGTGGATATATGGCAGCGGTGGTGGTATATGGATATGGATTCAGAGCGGTGGCGGATAAGCAATGGTGGAAGATGGCAAGGCGATGATGATGGTGCGGCGGCGGCGTGACAACTTATGACCAGAACTCGAAACTCTAAAAGACTAGACTCTAAGACCAGCAACTTGACACGACGATGCAACCGCAAATTCAACAAAGCAAACCCTAAAAAGATTATGCAAAGGCTCAGATTGGTTCGGATATGATGAACTAACCCTAATTTTTTTGTGGCTTTTTCGTGGACTATAGGTATGAAGAACAGACTCGATCTAAACTACGGAAAACTGTAAAATCTCACCGAGCAACCTGAAAATCTGATACCACTTGATAGAGGCAAAGGTGTCCCGATGTTTCGATGAGATGGTGGCTATCGTTTCTGTGGGAGTCGACCTTGACGATCCGACTACTGAGCGTGCGAGGCGCCGCCCTTAGCAATCGCTAAACCAACTTCCGAGGGTTATTGACCACGCCGAGCACGATCAACTGACCACGAGGGCCTGTTTCCTGCGAGCAAGCGAAGAACAAGCAAGAAACTGAGATTGCAATCTGGATATTGCGAATATAAGATGAAAGCTTTATTGATCAAGGTGGGGTTGTGTGGCGCCTTTGTGCGGTTGTTGAACACAAGCGGCACGCGAAGTTGCAGCTATGGCGAACTTTTAATCTAAACAAAACCAAAGGTCTAAACAGGGCCCTAAGGGCTGTATATATGGAGGAAGAGGGGAATTTCGTGGCCCTTGGTGGAGGGGTCCAAATCAACCCTAACTCTTGTTTCCCCACACATACGGACTCTAAAACAGCCTATACTTAAGTATTTCGAAATTACATGGGCCTGGCCCAATAATAAGGTGACGCAGCACCTAGAATAGCCTATGGACGAATATTATGAAGTGGCATCTTGTATATTTCGTCCAAGGCCTCATGCACTCATTAGGGTGGCTTCAAAGTCCTGGAATCATCACTTGTAACTCCGTTCTTGTTCCCCTTGCGCATGCCAACATCTCCATGCTTGAACTTGCTCCAAGGTTCATCTTTCTTGTCCATGGTAGGCCCTTCATTTGTAAGCAAAACAAATGTATCCAATTTAGGCAGCATCATATTCTCATGAACATTAGAATCGTTACCAAGAAACGAAAGTACCTGATAATTCAATTGGCGTGCGCGAGCTCGAGTAATTGGTCCAGTATGTATAGCAGCAGGGGCTGTGGGTGTAACAATGGTATTGATGTCCTCATCACACTTAGCATAAGGAGACGCAAAAGATGGATCATGCTCATACAAGTCTTTTATATGCTCAAAACTAATAACATTCAACTCAAGTTGAGTGACAAGCATGCATATGCGTGAAAGCGCGTCGGCAACTACATTTTCTTTACCCTTAATGTACTTTATCACATAAGGAAAAGATTCAATGAATTCACTCCATTTTGCATGCCGTTTGTTCAATTTAGTTTGACCTTTGAGGTATTTAAGCGTTTCATGATCGGTATGGATGACAAACTCATGAGGTCTAAGGTAATGTTCCCAAACATGTAGCACACGCACCAAAGCATACAATTCTTTGTCATAGATGGGATAATTAAGTTGAGCACCAGATAGTTTTTCACTAAAATAAGCAATGGCTCGTTTTTCTTGCATCAAAACTCCGCCAATTCCGGTACCACTTGCATCACAATGAACCTCAAAAGTTTTGTCAAAATTGGGCAAAGCAAGAATCGGAGCATGAGTAAGCAAAGACTTGAGCTCATCAAAAGCGGTTGATTGCAAAGTTCCCCAAACAAAGGGAGTATTCTTCTTACTCAAGGCATGCAAAGGAGCGGCAATTGTGCTAAAATCTTTCACAAAGCGACGATAAAAACCCGCAAGACCAAGAAAACTTCGCACTTGTTGCAAATTGGTGGGTTGGGGCCAAGTTTTAATTACTTCAATTTTAGATTCATCAACATGGACACCCTTTGAGGATACTACAAAACCCAAGAAAACCACTTTGTCAACGCCAAAAGTGCATTTTTTCAAGTTGGCATAAAGGCTTTCCTTGCGAAGAGTTTGCAACACATATTTTACATGATTGATGTTGATGTAGGGTGGAACCCTATAGCGTCGATCTTTCACGTTTGGAGGGATCCCACGGGAGAAATACGAAGAACACGGGGAAGAACGGGGAGAAATCACATGGGGAAACACTCAAGAACAAGTCCAATCACACATCCACTAGACAATCAAACACACAAGATCACAAGGTACATGAACAACAAAGGGAAAGATACAAGGTAGAGTTCATCTCCGTGAGGAGGTCTTGAAGGGGTCCGCCCAAGAGGGGGTCTTGATGATATATCCCGCAGGATCTTCTCCTAGATGGTGGTCTTGGCATCCAATGGAGTAGGGGTCTCTCTCTCTCAAGAGTAGAGGTAGGAGCAAAGCTCACCTAAGAATGAGCTATCATATTTGCTAACCCTAGAAAGGAAGTGGAGGTGGTCTATTTATAGTCTAAGCCACGAAGGGGTAAGTGGGAGAGGGATACAAGGCCAAGGCTGCTGCTGCTTGTGCAGAGGCGGTAGTACATGGCTCATGGCGGTAGTACCGCTTGAGCGGTAGTACCGCTTGGAGGCGGTAGTACCGCTCGTTCGGAGCTGCTAGGTTCTCTTCCTCCTTCTCTTCCATGCTTCCCTCATGGACGGTGTAGTCGTTCCTTGGCGCTTGCACTCCTCCTCGACATCGGTGAAGCTCGGCAATACTTATGCATGCACACGGGAGAAGTGTCAAGTAGTATACCATCCTCGAAGGGGTCAAGTGAACACGTGTAAGGAGAAGATTCACCTTTATGTATGAGAAGTAGAGGTTGCACGTGTCACTTGCCAAACGGACTCTTGACATGGTGATGACCGTAGGATGCTCCGCATCATCCCCTCCCCCTTAGGAAAGATCCGACCTCGGATCGAAGACCAAATCACCATGGGAAAGAGATAGCGTCGCCGTGTTGAAGTGGACGATCACCAAGTACTTGTCATCTTGAAGCTCGAAATGGGCACTCTCCAATGTCACACCGTCTTGTGATTCCTTCAAAAGGAGCAAATGGAACAAACACTTGGAAAAACAAATATGGTTAGCGTTAGTGCAAAACCAAGCATTCAAGAGGTGATTCACCAAACAAGTATCGTCATCAAGCATAGCATAGGGTGTGACAAAGGATTGTGACATGGCATGTAAGCATATGAATTGATCAAAATCAAGGTCATCATGGAAACAAACATGGAAACATGAGGTAGTGATGCAAATATGTGTGACAAGAGAATAAGCATTTACCTCAAGATCATAGCAATCATGTATAAAGCGCTCGACAAATGGTCGATGGTAGGCATAGGAAGTATTCACAACACCAAATAAAATGAAGTGTCTAAACACATGGGTCAAGTGCAAGACAATCCAAGCATAATGTGCATAGGGTGTAGTGAACATATTGTGGCACTCAACACAATAGAAAGAGCAATTGTTCATCATGTGTGAGGCAATCAAGTCAAGCATGTAGCAATCAATGTGACTTGGCATATGGGAAGGAATGACATTGTTGCAACCAAACATGTGATAGGAGAAAGTAATCCAAGAATTGGATGCAACACACAAGGTATATATGTCATGAAGCATGGAAATGTGGCAATCATGGGTGAAAGCAATATCTCGCACATGCGTGCAAATGGTGCAAGCAACACATGAAGTATGATCCACAATATCCAAGCTCAAGAAGGATGTCACCTTGAAGGCGTGTCCTTGTGCATTCTTCACAATGCCGAAGTGGAAGCAAATACGGTGTAGAAGCGAGTCGTGGTAGAATGTATGAGGCTCGCTCTCAAGAGCTCGAATGGTCAACTCACGTGAAGTGGAAGTCAACACAAAGTCCAAGTATCCTACACATGCACACAACAAAACAAAGAACGTATACACATGGTAGATAAACACATCATCCATCATGATGGTTCTCATCTTTTGCACAAAAACATTAGAAGGACAAGTGCATGAGTAATATGATGCAACAATGGCAATATTCATGGCACTAGGTATATGGTGCAAAGAAGTAAGACAAGCATGCTTCACAAGAATTATGTCAAAATCTCCAAATATATGCGAGAATGCTATGGGGGCAATCTCATGAGCAAGAAGAGAATCATTGTTGCACTCAATACATGGCAAATCATCTAGCATGAGGGAGGCAACACATAGAGATATATGACAAGAAGCAATATGAATCATGTGCAAAGCATATAGATGGTTGTCATCAACCGCATGAAATGGTGATGCAACATAAGCAAGCATAGTAATCAAGTCGTGCAAACTAGTGGAGCGAAGATGCAACACACTAGAAGAAATCATGTCAATCATGTCATGTAAACAAATAATAGGCATAGGGAATGCACATGACATATCGCAAGCACGAACACAAAGCAAGATCATAGTGTCATCATAGGCATGGGGCACAAAGCAATCATGGCAATACCAAACAATATCTCCACCACGCTTGCAAATACACATACATGTACTAGAATCAATCATCATGTGTAATGCAAAGCATGGGTCACAAATGCATGGCAAAGGCATAGGAATGGGCATATCATGCAAAGTGAACATGGCAAGATGGGCAAAGGATATATAATGGACAACTACCCATAACCATGTGAGGGCCATGTAGAAGAAATGTGAAGTGTTTTTGCGCGAAGTGAGCGGTGGGAAAGGCAATCCATGGGATCCCAAATCATCGTTGCTCTCTAGAGCTCGTTTTGTCAACTCGTGGGATTGCGAGGTTGACAAGTATTCATGGGTACCTACACAAAAGAGACACAAACGAAAGAAATTGTGTGTGTGGTAAATGTACACATCATCCATCATGATGTGTATGTGCGTGTGTGAGTTAGCACAAGATAAGCATCGCTCAAAGAAATTTGATGCATGGTATAAGAACATGTCATCCATCATGAAAGAATAGTTATTGTATATGACACGATGGGGACACAAATTGAGAATGCAAGTATATGGCACATCAAAAGCATGTTTCTTCATGGGGAGCATATGGTGCACACAAGTATGGGAATCATACAAAGAATAGGATGGATCAAATTCTCCTAACATGTATGAGGAAACTATGGGGGCCTCCTCATAAGCAATAGCGGACATATCATTTGGAGAAAATGGACAACATCCAAAACAATTCATATCCGAAGCTAGGTGGGCATGGCATGGCATATGAGATAAATGATGCAAAGGAGCATATCAATATCATCACAAGAAAAACAAATGCCAACAACCATGGGCTTGTCATCTATGCCATATGTGCAAATTGGGTTTATTTTAATGGCATATGCATAGTCACTATGGAGAGATTGCAAATAAGACATATGGTTGATCTCATGCATAGCATATGACAAGTCAAGCGGATTAGCAAACATGATGTGACCTAAAGAATTGTCACAAGAAATCCTATGTAACATAGCATCACAACTAATAGACTCCACATGAGAATCATCATATTCATCATAAATTGGCAAATCATCACATGGGAAATCATACTAGAATGAAGCATGTCAATAGGGTGATCAACATCATGCAAGCAATCAATGTCAAGAATGTCCACTAGTGGGACTAGAGCATCACCGTCACCTATGTTACCTTTGTCATTCCACTCAAGTGGTGTAGGTGAGGTGGGAAAGACCAAATGGTGGTCATCTTCATCTTGATGGAACCATGTGGGGGGTGCATCATAGTCCACCATGGCCATCGTCTTGTCCAAAGGGAGGACGAAGTAAATCGAGGATCGGGCGTCATCATAAATGGGACCTTGCACCAAATGAGAAGACACAATAGAGGTAGAGGTCAAGTTTTAGAAATGCAAATGGCCTCACTAGACCTATCAACTATCTCACTCTCTCTATGTGGTGGTTCACTCACTCCCTCAAAATAGGTGCACTCAATCTCACATATGGTGGAGTCACTCATGTCACTCAAGTGGTGGGGTTGTGGCTCTCCTCACATGGGAATTGGGGCAGCTCATCATGTATGGGGCTAGTGGTGAAGTCACTCTCACTCTCAATATGGTGGCACAAGTCACTCAAGTCATCATCGTCGCCGTGGTCGAAGTGAAATACTCAACCATCTCATCGTCGCCGCCATGGATGAAGGCGAAGATGGCACATCATCCTCTCGCCTCCAAAGATGGAAGCATCATCCTTGCTCGCCACCTTGTCCCTTGCCTCCAAAGCTTGGTCCTTGAAGGTCTCCGTAGTCGTACATGTCTCCGCAACATCTTGAAAAAGAGTCAAGGTAGACTCGGCATCATCAATGCCACAAAGAGGGATGGCAGTGAAGTTGCACTTGGGAGCATCGTCTTGGAGCTTCTCGGGCTTGGACATCGTGGTGGTACTAGCCTCATGCTTGTCGAGAGCTTGGTCACCATGAAGTGTGCTTGGGGTGGAGAAGCCTTGGCCTTCATGAATTCTTGTTCCGCCTTGAGAGCACCAATGTAGTAGTCGTCGATGGACTTGAAGTTCTCGAGGAAGATGGTCTTGGAGATGTCATTGTGCAATCCCATCATGAAGTGGAACTTCATTGACATGGGGTCGCCCACGCTGCTCGTCAGAAGGCAATCTTCATCTCCTTGAAGTCTGCGTCGATGGACTTGGATCCTTGGATGGTGTTCTCCAATTGGCGTCGAAGTTGTTCGTGTAGGTTGGAGGCACGAACTCTCGCTGCAAAGCTCTCTTCATCTTTGGCCAACTCATCTCGTAGCACTCCAAGGTGTGTGAAGCCACCATGTCGGCGTAGTCGTGGAAGTTTCTTGTGGCGCACTTCACTTGATCTTGGGAGGAACTTGATGTAGCTTGAGGTAGTCGTCCATCAAACGCTCCCACTCGAGGTACTCCTCGGGTTCTTGAGTCCCATAGAAAGGAATCTCGTGGTCGATGTCGAGGTCGTAGTAGCTCGTGGAAGTCGCGGACTTGAGCTTGGGGAGCTTCTCTTGGCGTAGTCTTGGGGTGCTTGTTGGCGAAGATGCGAATATCGAAGGCGAAGATGCCTTGAAGTCGCTTGGCGAAGATGCCAAGGGAGATGGTGAAGTCGTTGGCGGTTGTTGATGTTGAGCTCTTGACCTTCACGTTCTTGTTGATGATGGTGTCGATGCCGATGTGATGTTGCGGAGATGGTCGCTCGGAAGGATGTGCTCTTGGCGTCTTCTCGAAGATGAGGAAGATCGCTTGTAGGACTTGATGAGGATTTGATCTCCTCCATTTTAGCTTGCATCTTGGCGTCGTAGTTGTTTTCCATGGCATCGAACTCGTCGTTGTTGTTGTAGACCGAAGATGAAATGCCTTGCCTATCCATCACAAGACTCGAGTAGAGGTGAGTAGGAAATGAGATAAACAATACCAAGTTACCTTTTCCCAAAGTTGAGGATGTATCCGTTGCACTCAATGTGAGATGAAAGAATAGTGGAATTGGTACGGACTTGTTCACTCACACCTATCAAGTAAAGCTTATGGTAGAGCTCGGTGAGGATAGTGGTACAAAAATTTGATGCAAAATGTTAGCAAGAGTCAATAATGTTGAAAGAGATTCACAAATTGCAAGCGAAACAAGTAGACCAATAGCAATATGTGGCACGGAAACACACACACGGATAGATAAATGGGGCCGTGCAACCAAGGAATGAGCTCAAAATGTGGAATCCACCAAAACGCTCGTGTTGCACAACTCAAGAGAGACGCTATACGATTGCTCAATAGGCGGATCGACACTTGTGCACAACCTATAAGATGCAAAATGGATAAACTTTCTATCCCAAGTATGGTATGTACGTATGGTTCCCGGTGTTTCTCTCACAATGATCCAAGATGATCAAGTATGATACCATATGATATATTTGGATGCTATGGCTATTGCTTACAAGCTCTTTGCTATTTCTCTTCTGCTTAAAAGCTTATTCTCTTTTTTTTGTATGTATGGCCACTTTTGCACAATGCACAAACCAAGATAGCTATTGTGTATATGCGGGAACGATATTGTGACACAATGGATGATATGATGATACCAAGATGATATGGTATGTATGCAATGGATGGTGTAGATCACTAATGTGCACAAGTAACGTTGCCGGCAATAATCAAATGGCTAGTCTCGATAGGCAAGTAACACAAAATGGGCTAGGGTTATCAATGCAATTTGCAAGGGGAATATACAATGGTGTCGTCGAGGTTACCGTCCTGCGATGATGAGTGGCGGTGTTCTTGATGTAGATACCAAGATGATGGAGGCTCGTCCTAAGTAGCGAAACACCTTAGGAAAGCGGAAAACCGCGAACTCAAAATCTCAAATGACAAATGTCAAATGGTGGTAGCGGGAATGTGGTGGTGGTTTGCACTTGGCAATGCGGAAGTGGAATGATGGGCTATACACGTGTCGGAGTTGAAGTTGCCATCCCTAAGTAGCGAAACACCTTAGGAGACATAAGCCACAACTCAAACAAGCTCAAACAACTATTGGGTTAAGTTGGGTTGTCGGAAGTGTATGGTGGGCAAGCCTATGTGGAAGTGGTGGTGGTGGTTGATGAAGAAGCAATCGTCCCTAAGCAGCGAAACACCTTAGGAGACTCGAATCACTACTCAAGCAACCACTAATGCTATGGGGAACAAAATTGGTTAGGTTGCGGAAGTCGGTGGTGGTTATCACGGAGGATGTGGCGGAAGCCCTAGGCAAAGATGCCAAAGTTCACAAAATTTGATGGAGTCAAATGGTGATGGTAGTATTTTTATGGGAAGGGGGTGTCAATAGCTTCAAACGAGCTAAAGAACGTCAAAATCGGACTCGGATGAATTAGTTATGGCGAAGCGGTGAAGCGGAAAAAACTGAAATTGGGTTGGGCGGTAGTACCGCTTGGGAGGGCGGTAGTACCGCTCGAAGTGATAGTTCCGCTTGAAATGGGGGTAGTACCGCTCGTGTCGGGTTTTTCGCAAAATCTAGCTCGGGAGGGCTGTAGTGCGCTTGGAAGGCGGTAGTACCGCTTGGAGGTGCTAAGCGGTAGTACCGCTTGGAAGGGCGGTAGTACCGCTCGTGTCGGGATTTTCGCAAATCCGGGTAGGGCGCGATTTGGGGCGGAAATGGATGATTTGGGGTCAAAATTGAGAGATTTCGTGGATGGAAAGTGGGGAAACTTGGGGAATGCTAGATCCACTTGAAACCAAGTAAATTCACGGATCAAAATCAACAAAACATCATCAAAACTAACAAATCACAAAAAAATTTGGGGCTATTTTTGGTGGGGATTTTTGGATTTAGGACGAAATCAACAAAATCAAGCTAGAAAACATGGGGTAGGGGCTCCAAAAACGTGATCAACGTGGCTCATGATACCATAGATGATGTAGGGTGGAACCCTATAGCGTCGATCTTTCACGTTTGGAGGGATCCCACGGGAGAAATACGAAGAACACGGGGAAGAACGGGGAGAAATCACATGGGGAAACACTCAAGAACAAGTCCAATCACACATCCACTAGACAATCAAACACACAAGATCACAAGGTACATGAACAACAAAGGGAAAGATACAAGGTAGAGTTCATCTCCGTGAGGAGGTCTTGAAGGGGTCCGCCCAAGAGGGGGTCTTGATGATATATCCCGCAGGATCTTCTCCTAGATGGAGGTCTTGGCATCCAATGGAGTACGGGTCTCTCTCTCTCAAGAGTAGAGGTAGGAGCAAACCTCACCTAAGAATGAGCTATCATATTTGCTAACCCTAGAAAGGAAGTGGAGGTGGTCTATTTATAGTCTAAGCCACGAAGGGGTAAGTGGGAGAGGATACAAGGCCAAGGCCAGCGGCTGCTTGCACAAAGAGGCGGTAGTACAGGCTCATGGCGGTAGTACCGCTTGATGTAGTACCGCTTGGAGGCGGTAGTACCGCTCGTTCTGGAGCTGCCAGGTTCTCTTCCTCCTTCTCTTCCATGCTTCCCTCGCGGACGGTGTAGTCGTTCCTTGGCGCTTGCACTCCTCCTCGACATCAGTGAAGCTCCGACAATACTTATGCATGCACACGGGAGAAGTGTCAAGTAGTATACCATCCTCGAAGGGGTCAAGTGAACACGTGTAAAGGAGAAGATTCACCTTTATGTATGAGAAGTAGAGGTTGCACGTGTCACTTGCCAAACGGACTCTTGACATGGTGATGACCGTAGGATGCTCCGCATCAGATGTGCTCTTTCATGGTTTTGCTAAACACAAGAATATCAACAAAGTAAACCACAACAAAGACTCCAATGTAAGGACGAAGCACATGATGCATAAGACGCACGAAAGTACCGGGAGCCTCCGAAAGACCCATAGGCATCACTAACCATTCATATAAACCAACTTTGGTTTTGAAAGCAGTTTTCCATTCATCACCCTCTTGTATGCGGATTTGATAATAGCCACTTTTAAGGTTAATTTTTGAGAAAAAGTTGGCTCCACTAAGTTCATCAAGCATATCATCTAAGCGAGGAATGGGATTCCTATAGCGGACGGTGATCACATTGATAGGTCTACAATCGGAACACAAGCGAAAACTTCCATCGGGCTTAGGTACAAGTATAACGGGAACGACACAAGGGCTTAAGCTTTCACGTACATGACCGTTGTCGATTAGTTGTTGTACTTGCCGTTGAATCTCCTTGGTTTCTTCGGGATTGACTCGGTATGGAGCTTTGTTTGGTAGTGATAGAGGCAAAGGTGTCCCGTCTTTCGATGAGATGTTGGTTTTCGCTTTGGAGGAAGTCGACTTTGACGATCCGACCACGAATGTCCGAGGACGTCGCGCCTTAGCAATCGCTAAACCAACTCCGAGAGGTTATTGACCACGCCGGAGCACGATCAACGACCACGAGGGTCATTTCCTGCGAGCAAGCGAAGAACAAGCAAGAAACTGAGATTGCAATCTGGATATTGCGAATATAAGATGAAAGCTTTATTGATCAAGGTGGGGTTCTGTGACGCCTTTGTCTGCTCATTGAACACAAACGAAGTACGCGAAGTTGCAGCTACAGCGAACTTTTAATCTAAACAAAACCCAAAGTCTAAATAACGCCCTAAGGGCTGTATATATGGAGGAAGAGGAGGGAATTTCGTGGCCCTTGAGGGAGGGGTCCGAAACCAACCCTATCTCTTGTTTCCCCACACATACGGACTCTAAAAACAGCCTATACTTAAGTATTTCGAAATTACATGGGCCTGGCCCAATAATAAGGTGACGAGCACCTAGAATAGCCTATGGACGAATATTATGAAGTGGCATCTTGTATATTTCGTCCAAGGCCTCATGCACTCATTAGGGTGGCTTCAAAGTCCTGGAATCATCACTTGTAACTCCGTTCTTGTTCCCCTTAGCATGCCAACATCTCCATGCTTGAACTTGCTCCAAGGTTCATCTTTCTTGTCCATGGTAGGCCCTTCATTTGTAAGCAAAACAAATGTATCCAATTTAGGCAGCATCATATTCTCATGAACATTGGAATCGTTACCAAGAAGCGAAAGTACGATAATTCAATTGGCGTCTTGTGAGCTCTAGTAATTGGTCCAGTATGTATAGCAGCAGGGGCTGTGGGTGTAACAATGGTATTGATGTCCTCATCATCCTCCCCTTCTTGAAATGAAGTCGTCCTCGACGGAAGCTCATCTTCCTCACTCAAATAAGGCTTCAAATCTGCAATGTTAAAAGTGGGACTAACCCCAAAATCTGCAGGCAGCTCAAGTTTATATGCATTATCATTTATTTTCTCTAACACCTTAAATGGACCATCAGCACGTGGCATTAGCTTTGATTTGCGCAAATTAGGAAACCTATCCTTACGCAAATGTAACCAAACAAGATCTCCAGGTGATGTAGGGCGGAACCCTATGGGGACGATCTTTCACGTTGGAGCGGATCCTACGGGGACTCACGAGGAACACGCGGAAGAACAAGAGGGAAAACACGGGGAAAACGAGAGAGAGACACTCGACCGACAAGAAATCAATCGCACAAGTGCTAGATTATCGAATACATAGAGTGGCACAAGATTCGAGAACAACAAAGGAAAGGATACATGAGTAACCGTTCTTCTCCGAGAGGAGGTCTTGATGGGGTCCACCCTAGAAGGGGGTCTTGAATCCGCTTGGGGATCTTCTCCGTAGAGGTCCTGATCTCCGAGGAGAAGTAGCCAAGTGGATGAGCAAAGGCTCTCACACCAAAATATGAGCTAATCCAATGCTGCCCTAGAAAGGTGGGGAAGAAAGAGTATATATAGTCTAGGGGCGAAGGTGATGCGGAGCATCCCACGTTCATCCCCATGTACACTCCATCTACTCTCCAAGCCCCAAGGATACATAAGATGAGACCTCGAGTTTGCGCCATTGGACCTAAGGTGAACTCGCTCCTTTCCGAATCTTCCCTTTCCGCATGTAAGACATGGATGCTACTTCAAGAGCGGACCTTGTGCATACTCAGGTACACCCGAGGAGACCATGGAGAGCCCAAGGACCAAGGCCAAGCGTCTTGTGAAGCGAACGAAGGAGAAGGAGAAAGAAGACCAGGCGGCGGTACTACCGCCAACACCAAGCAGTACTACCGCTAAAGGCCCGAGCGGTACTACCGCCCCGAAGCAGTACTACCGCTAACCAGTGGTACTACCGCCCCACTGCCGCTTCGCCACTACCGCTCAACCCGACAAGTACTAGTGTTCGCACGATCCGGGCCAGTACTACCGCTCAGCCCAAGCGGCACTAGCTTGAGCGGTACTACCGCCCTTGCCCGTACTACCGCCTGCCTTGCATCGCAGAGTCGGGCCAGAGGCCCATGTATCCCCTCCTCACTTACCCCTTCGTGGACAGATGCTATATAAACTCCCCCACCTCCTCCTAGCTAGGGTTAGCTTAGGTTTAGCTCATGTTTGTGTGAGAGCCTTTGCTCATCCACTTGGCTACTTCTCCTCGGAGCTCAGGACCTCTTCGGAGAAGATCCCCCAAGCGGATTCAAGACCCCCTCCTAGGGTGGACCCCATCAAGACCTCCTCGCGGAGAAGAACGGCTACCCTTGTATCCTACCCTTTGTTGTCCTTGAATCTTGTGCTACTCTATGTGTTTGATAATCTAGCACCTGTGTGATCGTTTTCTTGTCGGTTGAGTAATCTCTCTCTCGTTCTCCCCGTGTTTTCCCTCGTGTTCTTCCGCTCGTTCTTCGTGTTCCTCGTAGGGATTCTCTCCAAACGTGAAAGATCGCCCACGTAGGGTTCCGCCCTACATCATCTATGGATCAGAGCTTAGGTTGATCACGTTTTTGGAGCCCCTACCCCTCTTTTTCTAGCTTGATTTTGTTGATTTCGTCCTAAATCCGAAAATCCCCACCAAAAATAGCCCCAAATTTTTTTGTGATTTGTTAGTTTTGATGATGTTTTGTTGATTTTGATCCATGGATTTGCTTGGTTTCGAGTGGATCTAGCATTTCCCCAAGTTTCACCTCTTTCCATCCACAAAATCCATCAATTTTGACCCGAAATCACCCATTTCCGCCCCAAAATCGCAGAACCGTTCGAACAATCGGGAAAATCCCAACACGAGCGGTACTACCGCCCTCCTAGCGGTACTACCGCTTAGAGCGGTACTACCGCCCTCCTAGCGGTACTACCGCTGAGCACGGCACTTCCGCCAGCCCCCGTTCAGCCCAAATAGTAGAAAAAACCCGGCACGAGCGGTACTACCGCCCGTTCCAAGCGGTACTACCGCTTACGAGCGGTACTACCGCCCTCCCGAGCGGTACTACCGCCCTAGCCAGTTTCAGCCTTCCGACTTTCACCGTTTCGGCCATAACTAATTCATCCGGAGTCCGATTTTGACGTTCTTTAGCTCGTTTTGAAGCTATTGACATCCCCCTTCCAATAAAAATACTACCATCACCATTTAACTCCATCAAATTTTGTGAACTTTGGCATCTTTGCCTAGGGCTTCCGCCACATCGTCCGCATAACCACCACCGACTTCCGCAACCTAACCAATTTTGTTACCCATAGCATTAGTGGTTGTTTGAGTAGTGATTCGAGTCTCCTAAGGTGTTTCGGCTACTTAGGGACGATTGCTTCTTCATCAACCACCACCACCACTTCCACATAACCTTGCCCACCATACACTTCCGACAACCCAACAACCCAATTGTTGATCGAGCTTTTTGAGTTGTGGCTTGTGTCTCCTAAGGTGTTTGGCTACTTAGGACGGCAACTTCAACTCCGACACGTGTATAGCCCATCATTCCACTTCCGCATTGCCAAGTGCAAACCACCACCGCATTCCCGCTACCACCATTTTGACATTTGTCATTTGAGATTTTGAGTTCGCGGTTTTTTTTTCCGTTTCCTAAGGTGTTTCGGCTACTTAGGGACGAGTCCCCATCATCTTGATATCTACATCAAGAACACCGCCACTCATCATCGCAAAGGACGGTAACCTCGACGACACCATTGTGTATTCCCCTTGCAAATTGCTTTGATAACCCTAGCCCATTTTGCGTTACTTGCCTATCGAGACTAGCCATTTGAGTATTGCCGGCAACGTTACTTGTGCACATTAGTGATCTACACCATCCATTGCATAAACACCATATCATATTGGTATCATATCTTGTGTCACAAGTTTGTTCCCGCATACACACAATTGCTATCTTGGTTTGTGCATTGTGCAAATTGGCCATACAAAAAAAAAAGAAGAAGAAATAAAGCTTTTAAGCAAAAGAGAGAAAGAGAGCAAAGAGCTTGTAAGCAAGTGCCATAGCATCATACCATATTGCACATAAGATTGTCATATCCGATCATCTTGGATCATCTTGAGAGAAGCACCGGGAACCATACATACATAGCATACTTGGGATAGAAGTTTATCCATTTTGCATCTTATAGGTTGTGCACAAGTGTCGTATCCGCCTATTGAGCAATCGTGCTAGCGTCTCTCTTGAGTTGTGCAACACGGCGTTTTCCGTGGATTCCACATTTTGTGCTCATTCCTTGGTTGCACGACCCCATTTATCTATCCGTGTGTGTGTTTCCGTGTGCCATTCTTTGCTATTGGTCCATTTGTTTCACTTGCGAATTTGTGAATCTCTTTCAACATTTTGACTCTTGCTAACATTTTGCATTAAATTTTGTGCCACTATCCTCACCGAGCTCCTCCATAAGCTTTACTTGTGTAGGTGTGAGAACCGACAAGGATTGGTACCAATAGTGCTATTTCATTGTCCGCATTTGAGTGAACTTGATTCATTGTCAACATCGGTCAAGGTACATTGGTATAAGTTCTTCTCTTTCTCCCACTCATATTTGCTCGAGTCTTGTGATGGATAGGCAAGGCATTTCATCTCCGTCTTCGACAACAACGACGGCGTGAACAACTACATCACCAAAGTCTCTCTTGATCTACAACGACAAGTGCAAAGCACACAATCAAGATTGCGAGGCGCATCGAGAACATCTCCATCGACATTCATCACTCCGAAGCAAGGAGAAGGGACTACTTGATAAGAAGCTTGCCGCACATAAAGAGGAGCAAGATGCAAGGATGGAGGAGATTCGGCCTTGATCAAGTCTTCTTCCCTTCGTCATCTTCAAAGGCGGCGACGTTCAAGCCACAAGTCTTGAACACCGAAGCGATGCAAGCGCAAATCGTCCTCGTCCACATCTACATGGCGACCACCATCACATTCGTGATCAACATCGTCATGAAGGGCAAGTCACCTCCAAGCATCATGTGCACGACGACGACGAGCGACATCTACTACGAGCTCAAGCACGACAACGACATCATCATCATGAAGATGCTCCACAAGCGCAAATGCACGAGTCCCAACAAGCCCTACTTCATGCCAAGTCGAGCTTCATAAGCACAAGAGAAGACCGCGAGGCGAGCACCACCAAGGCGGCGCTTCGGCTACATCAACCACTTGGCATCTTCGCCAAGTGTTCTCAAGGCATCTTCGCCTTTGGACGTACGGCATCTTCGCCTACTTCCCACATGTACGCCTACATCGACTTCATCAAGTCCAAGGCGACCACCTACAAGCGAGGCGACCCTTCCATCTTGGAAGCCCCTCAAGGAAGATGGCGAGCATGAGAAACTCCCTTCGGTCATGGAGGCGAGCTATGAGGTGCCACATCATATGGGCCTCCCACACCAAGGCGGTGACAAGGCAGTCGAGCAAGGGCCATCCCTTCGACCACGGCGACGAAGCGCGAACCTCTTCAACAACATGAAGACAGCGCCCACATTGGACTCATACTCCGAGTCAAGCTACGCGACCGCGCATGGAGACATTGCACCTACATCTCTCCGGCACCCACATATGTCGAGATGCCCCATTTGCCATGTGAGGAGAGCCACCACCCCATGAGTGACATGGTGACTCCACCATACGTGACATTGAGAGCATTTCCTATGAGAGGATGAGTGTGACCACCACTAGCCCCACACATGAGAGCATGCCACACATCCTATGTGAGATTGAGCGCCATTTGGTGACTCCACCCACCATACAGTGAGAGCATCCTTGAGGGAGTGAGTGAGCCACAACACTTAGTGAGTGAGGTAGTTGACACGGCACATGAGGCCACTATGATTTCTAACGACTTAACCTCTACTCCTAGTGTGTTTTCTTCTTGGTGCTAGGTCGCCTACATGACGACATGCCTATCCTTGATGAGTCTATTCCTCCATTGGAGCAGCGATGGCCATGATGGACGATGATACACCCCCACATGGTTCCATCAAGACGAAGATGACAACGAATGGATCGTTGACACCTCACCTACAACACATGAGCGATGCTCCAAAGGTAACATAGGTGATGGTACTTCTCTTGTCCCACTAGTGGACAATCTTGACATTGATTGCTCCCATGATGTCGACCCACCTATTACCATGCTTCATGCTAGTGAAACTTCTTCATGCCTTGACTTACCTATTTATGATGAATATGATGATGAGCATGTTGAGTTGCCTAGTTGTGATGCCATGCTCCATAGGATATCATGTGAAAATTCGATTGGTCACTTCATGTTTGACAATCCATTGAATTTGTCATATGCTATGAGTGAGATCTCCCATATTGCCTCATTTCAATCTCAACATAGTAACTATGCATGCCCCATTAAAATCAATCCCATTTGCACTTATGGCATAGATGACGAGATGATGGTCATTGGCCTTTGCTTCTCTTGTGATGATATTGCAATGCTTCCTTTACATGATTTATGCAATTCATCTACTATTCCATGCCATGATCACATTGTTCCAAATATGCATTGTTTTGGATGTTGTCAATATTCTCCACGTGATGTTTCTACTATTGCTCATGAGGAGACCCCCATAGTTTCCTCATACATGTTTGGAGATTTTGATTCATCCCATCCTTTGCATGATTTCCATGATTGCGTGCACCATATGCATTCCATGAATAACAATGCTCTAGATATTGCTCATGATGCATTACACAATTTGAGTCTCCATTATGCCATACATAATAACAAACCTATCATGATGGATGACATGTTTCTATATCACGCATCTCATTTATTTGAGCATTGGATATTTTGTGCTAACAAACACACGCACATATGCATCATGATGGATGATGCGTACATCTACCACGCACACACAATTTTCCCTTTGTCTTTGTTTTGTGTAGGTACCCACATACAATCGTCAACTTCTCAATCCCATGAGTTGATTTAAGCGAGCTCTTGAGAGCAACAATGCTTTGGGATCCCGTGGACTATCCTTACCACCATTCCTTTTGCGCAAGGACTACAGCATCTCTTTTACTTGTCTCTCACACGGCTTTGGGCTATTTACCACTTGTTACCTTATGCCCATTCTATCGTGTTCACTTTGCATGTTATGCTTGCTTCTATGCCTTTGCCATGCAATTGTGACCCTTGCTTGCATATACCCATGATTCACCATCACGATACTCCTATGTGTATTTGCATGCTTGGTGGAGATCCTTGTTGCTTTTGCCATGTTTATCATGTGCCCCATGCTATTGTTGATTGTTGTGTTGGGAGAGTCATGATGATCCATTGCTATTTACATATGGCCTCTCGCCAATACATTGATGATAATTTTCTCATATCTTGCTTTCATGCTTGTGCTATGCCATGTGAATTATTCATGCCCACTATTTGCACACATGACATGCTTGCCATGATTCCTTATAGTATGTTGCATCTTCGCACTACTAGCTTGCTTGACTTGATCGCTATGATTGCTTGCTATGTTGCATCACCCATGTTCCACTATCACTTGCTTTCTTGGGTTGATGACATATATGCTCATGCCTCTCACATGATATATCTTGATCATTGTCTCTTGTGTCCATTAGTTGCCTCTTTCATATCCACTTGTATTGAGTGCAACCATACTATGCTTATTGATCTTGGAGACTTTGACATATTACTTGTGATGCATGCTTGTTTGATTGAGCCTCTTGTATTTGGATGTTCTTACATCATATGCCTCCATACTTTGAAATGCTCCGTGTACTTTCTTATGATGAGCATGATGCATACACTTGTTCGGTATCTTACCACACGAATGATAGGTTTTGCACTTCCGCTAACCTCATTTGTTTTTCCAGTGTTTGTCATGTTCTTTCATTTTGAAGGTTTCACAAGGCAGTGCCGTTATCGACATATTGGATATGTGAAGACATACATGATGTACGGGTCCAACATCTTTGGGAACTTTCTTGAGGTGAACTCCTTCCCTTTGAGCCATCCTCAAGTTTGTATATTGGATGGGTCACTCTTTCATTGTTGTTTCTTTCTTGTTGTCTACATGCTACATCTATTGGATGGAGGAGCAACATTGGAGATTGGCTCTTTGGACCTTCACATTGAGGAGCGCTCGCACTTATTGGATGCACCTTCGGTTTTCCACTCTTGCCGCAACATCGAGCATTGGTATACCAACACCTCCATATTTGTTGATTATGATCATACTCATGCTCGATGGACATATCATACTCACCACAAATTTGCGTCTTATGTATGGATTGACTCACATTATGATTGCCTTGTTGCATCTTGTATTCCCATGTCATCCATGATATATGAGCTTGTGCATTCTCTTAGCAAATTTGTTGTGATCTTTCTTGATGGCATCTTCATAAATAATGATCACATTGCCTATCATCAATTGCATGATATCATACACATGTTGAGCATCCATTGCCATATTCATGCTATTGATAAACCGTCTCTCTATGACATCATTTTACACAATGGTAGAATTTGTCGCTTTGTGCACCATGCTTTGGTTCCCATGAATGCTTTACATGTCATTTTACATCATTTGGATAAGCATCTCATGCTTTGTCATGAACAATCTTGTCGCACGGACTCATTCTTACATGATGGACACTTTGGGTGCGCTAACCATTGTATTTCCGAGTGTCGTTTGTGTTTGCTCTCTTTGCAGGTCTACCATCCCGACGACACCGTGGACTACTTGGATTGCGCCATGTCTTCAACTTCGTCCAACTACAAGTCCGTCTACGACAACCGTTTCCATGGTGATGAGGATCACGATCCGAGGTCGGATCTTTCCCAAGGGAGGGGAGATGATGCGGAGCATCCCACGTTCATCCCCATGTACACTCCATCTACTCTCCAAGCCCCAAGGATACATAAGATGAGACCTCGACTTTGCGCCATTGGACCTAAGGTGAACTCGCTCCTTTCCGAATCTTCCCTTTCCGCATGTAAGACATGGATGCTACTTCAAGAGCGGACCTTGTGCATACTCAGGTACACCCGAGGAGACCATGGAGAGCCCAAGGACCAAGGCCAAGCGTCTTGTGAAGCGAAACGAAGGAGAAGGAGAAAGAAGACCAGGCGGCGGTACTACCGCCAACACCAAGCGGTACTACCGCTAAAGGCCCCCGAGGTACTACCGCCCCGAAGTGGTACTACCGCTAACCAGCGGTACTACCGCCCCCTTGCCGCTTCGCCACTACCGCTCAACCCGACAAGTACTAGTGTTCGACGATCCGGGCCCGTATTACCGCTCAGCCCAAGCGGCACTACAGCTGAGCGGTACTACCGCCCTTGCCCGGTACTACCGCCCTGCTTGATGCAGAGTCGGGCAGAGGCCCATGTATCCCTCCTCACTTACCCCTTCGTGGACAGATGCTATATAAACTCCCCCACCTCCTCCTAGCTAGGGTTAGCTTAGGTTTAGCTCATGTTTGTGTGAGAGCCTTTGCTCATCCACTTGGCTACTTCTCCTCGGAGCTCAGGACCTCTTCGGAGAAGATCCCCCAAGCGGATTCAAGACCCCCTCCTAGGGTGGACCCCATCAAGACCTCCTCGCGGAGAAGAACGGCTACCCTTGTATCCTACCCTTTGTTGTCCTTGAATCTTGTGCTACTCTATGTGTTTGATAATCTAGCACCTGTGTGATCGTTTTCTTGTCGGTTGAGTAATCTCTCTCTCGTTCTCCCCGTGTTTTCCCTCGTGTTCTTCCGCTCGTTCTTCGTGTTCCTCGTAGGGATTCTCTCCAAACGTGAAAGATCGCCCACGTAGGGTTCCGCCCTACATCAGAAGGGGTACAAGGGCTGCGGCCCCAAACAAAGTCAACACCCAGGCGTCGGACGTCCGGAGGTCACCGGTCGTCCGGAGGCTCGACATGGTCCGGACGTCCGGAGGTCTTCGGACATCCGTAGATTCGGTTCGGGCGTGCGTCGGTCGGACGTCCGTAGGCGGTCGGACGTCCGTAGATTCCATTCGGGTGCCCAGCTGCCGGACGTCCGGTCGGCTTCGGTCGTCCGGTCCCTGGTACTTGTCGGACGTCCGGTGATCGTCGGTCGTCCGGCCGCTGGAGAGTGTCGGACGTCCGGAGGCTTCCGGTCGTCCGGCCGCTGGGGACTCCGCAGCTCTGTCTTCTCTTCCAAGCTTCCCTCGCGGATGGTGTAGGTGTTCCTTGGCGCGTGCGCTCCTCCTCGTCGTCCGTGAAGCTCCGGCCATACCTATGCATGCACACGAGTGGAGTGTCAAGTAGTATACCATCCTCGAAGGGGTCAAGCGAGCACGTGTAAAGGAGAAAATTCACCTTTATGTATGAGAAGTAGAGGTCGCATGTGTCACTTGCCAAACGAACTCTTGACATGGTGATGACCGTAGGATGCTCCGCATCATCCCCTCCCCCTTGGAAAAGATCCGACCTCGGATCGAAAACCAAATCACCATGGGAAAGAGATGGCGGTGCCGTGTCGAAGTGGTCGAACACCAAGCACTCATCGTCTAGTAGCTCGAAATGGGCACTCTCCAATGTCGCACCGTCTTGTGATTCCTTCAAAAGGAGCAAATGGAACAAACACTTGGAAAAACAAATGTGGTTATCGTTAGTGCAAAACCGAGCATTCAAGAGGTGATTCACCAAACAAGTGTCGTCATCAAGCATAGCAAATGGTGTGACAAAGGAATGTGACATGGCATGTAAGCATATGAATTGAGCAAAATCAAGGTCATCATGGAAACAAGCATGTAAACGTGAGGTAGTGATGCAAATATGTGTGAAAAGAGAATAAGCATCTACCTCAAGATCATAGCAATCATGCAGAAAGCGCTCGACAAATGGTCGATGGTAGGCATAGGAATCATTCACAACACCAAATAAGATGAGATGTCTAAGCACATGGGTCAAGTGCAAGACAATCCAAGCATAATATGCATAGGGTGTAGTGAATATAGTGTGGCAGTCAACACAATATAAAGAGCAATTGTTCATCATGTGTGAGGCAATCAAGTCAAGCATGTAGCAATCAATGGGACATGGCATATGTGAAGTAATGACATTGTTGCAACCAAACATATGATATGAGAAAGTAATCCAAGAATTGGATGCAACACACAAGGTATATATATATGATGAAGCATGGAAATGTGGCAATCATAGGTGAAAGCAATATCTCGAACATGCGTGCAAATGGTGCAAGCAACACATGAAGTATGATCCACAATATCCAAGCTCAAGAAGGATGTCACCTTGAAAGCGTTTCCTTGTGTATTCTTCACAATGCCGAAGTACAAACAAGTGCGATGTAGAATCGTAGTGGTAGAAGGTGGTTCGCTCTCAAGAGCTCGAATGGTCAACTAACGTGAAGTGGAAGTCGACACAAAGTCCAAGTATACTACACATGCACAAAACAAAACAAAGAACGTATGCGCATGGTAGATAAACACATCATCCATCATGATGGTTGTCTTCTTTTGCACAAAACCATTAGAAGGACAAGTGCATGAATAATATGATGCAACAATGGCAATATTCATGGCACTAGGTATATGGTGCAAAGAAGTAAGACAAGCATGCTTCACAAGAATTATGTCAAAATCTCCAAATATATGCGAGAATGCTATGGGGGCAATCTCATGAGCAAGAAGAGAATCATTGTTGCACTCAATACATGGCAAATCATCTAGCATGAGGGAGGCAACACATAGAGATATATGACAAGAAGCAATATGAATCATGTGCAAAGCATATAGAAGGTTGTCATCAACCGCATGAAATGGTGATGCAACATAAGCAAGCATAGTAATCAAGTCCTGCAAACTAGTGGAGCGAAGATGCAACACACTAGAAGAAATCATGGCAATCATGTCATGTAAACAAATAATAGGCATAGGGAATGCACATGACATATCGCAAGCACGAACACAAAGCAAGATCATAGTGTCATCATAGGCATGGGGCACAAAGCAATCATGGCAATACCAAACAATATCTCCACCACGCTTGCAAATACACATACAAGTACTAGAATCAATCATCATGTGTAATGCAAAGCATGGGTCACAAATGCATGGCAAAGGCATAGGAATGGGCATATCATGCAAAGTGAACATGGCAAGATGGGCAAAGGATATATAATGGACAACTACCCATAACCATGTGAGGGCCATGTAAAAGAAAATGTGAAGTGTTTGCTTGAAGTGAGCGGTGGGAAAGGCAATCCATGGGATCCCAAATCATCGTTGCTCTCTAGAGCTCGTTTTGTCAACTTGTGGGATTGCGAGGTCGACAAGTATTCATGGGTACCTACACAAAAGAGACACAAACCAAAGAAATTGTGCGCGTGGTAAATGTACACATCATCCATCATGATGTGTATGTGCACATGTGAGTTAGCACAAGATAAGCATCGCTCAAAGAAATTTGATGCATGGTATAAGAACATGTCATCCATCATGAAAGAATAGTTATTGTATATGACACGATGGGGACACAAATTGAGAATGCAAGTATATGGCACATCAAAAGCATGTTTCTTCATGGGGAGCATATGGTGCACACAAGTATGGGAATAATGCAATGAATAGGATGGATCAAATTCTCCTAACATGTATGAGGAAACTATGGGGGTCTCCTCATGAGCAATATCGGAAACATCACATGGAGAAAATGGACAACATCCAAAACAATGCATATCCGAAGCTAGGTGGTCATGGCATGGCATATGAGATAAATGATGCAAAGGAAGCATATCAATATCATCACAAGAAAAACAAATGCCAATAACCATGGGTTTGTCATCTATGCCATATGTGCAAATTGGGTTCATTTTAATGGCATATGCATAGTCACTATGAAGAGATTGCAAATAAGACATATGGTTGATCTCATGCATAGCATATGACAAGTCAAGAGGATTAGCAAACATGATGTGACCTAAAGAATTGTCACAAGAAATCCTATGTAACATGGCATCACAACTAATAGACTCCACATGAGAATCATCATATTCATCATAAATGGGCAAATCATCACATGAGGAAACATACTAGAATGAAGCATGTCAATAGGGTAATCAACATCATGCCAGCAATCAATGTCAAAATAGTCCACTAGTGGGACGAGAGCATCACCGTCACCTTTGTTACCTTTGTCATTCCACTCAAGTGGTGTAGGTGAGGTGGGGAAGACCAAATGGTGGTCATATTCATCTTGATGGAACCATGTGGGGGTTGCATCATAGTCCACCATGGCCATCGTCTTATCCAAAGGGAGGACGAAGTCGTCGAGGATCGGCGCGTCATCATAAATGGGACCTCGCACCAAATGAGAAGACACAATAGAGGTAAAGGTCAAGTTGTTAGAAATCAAAGTGGCCTCACTCTCTCTATGTGGTGGTTCACTCACTCCCTCAAAATAGGTGCACTTAAACTCACATATGGTGGAGTCACTCATCTCACTCAAGTGGTGGGGGTTGTGGCTCTCCTCACATGGGATTTGTGGCAACACATCATATATGGGGCTAGTGGTGAAGTCACTCTCACTCTCAATATGGTGGCACAAGTCACTCAAGTCATCACACATCGCCGTGGTCGAGGTGAAACACTCAACCATCTCATCGCCGTCGCCATGGATGAAGGCCGAAGATGGCACCTCATCACTCTCGCCTCCTAAGATGGAAGCATCATCCTTGCTCGCCACCTTGTCGCTTGCCTCCAAAGCTTGGTCCTTGAAGGTCTCCGTAGTCGTACTTGTCGCCGCACCATCTTGAAAAAGAGTCAAGGTAGACTCGGCATCATCAATGCCACAAAGAGGGATGGCGGTGAAGTCGAACTTGGGAGCATCGTCTTGGAGCTTGTCGGGCTTGGACATCATGGTGGTACTAGCCTCATGCTTGTTGTAGAGCTTGGTCGCCGCGAAGTGTGCTTGGGGTGGAGAAGCCTTGGCCTTCATGAGTTCTTGTTCCGCCATGAGAGCACCAATGTAGTAGTCGTCGATGGACTTGTAGTTCTCGAGGAAGATAGTCTTGGAGATGTCGTTGTTCAATCCCATCATGAAGTGGAACTTCATCGAAATGGGGTAAATCCACACCAGCTCGTCGCAAGGCAATCTTCATCTCCTTGAAGTACTTGTCGATGGACTTGGATCCTTGGGTGGTGTTCTCCAATTGGCGTCGAAGTTGTTCCGTGTAGGTTGGAGGCACGAACTCTCGCCGCAAAGCTCTCTTCATCTTGGACCAACTCATCTCGTAGCACTCGAAGGTGTGTGAAGCCACCATGTCGAGGCGTAGTCGTGGAAGTTTCTTGTGGCGCACTTCACTTGATCTTTGGGAGGAACTTGATGTAGCTTGAGGTAGTCGTCCATCAAATGCTCCCACTCGAGGTACTCCTCGGGTTCTTGAGTCCCATAGAAAGGAATCTCATGGTCGATGTCGAGGTCGTAGTAGCTCGTGGAAGTCGCGGACTTGAGCTTGGGAGCTTCTCTTGGCGTAGTGTTGGGGTGCTTGTTGGCGAAGATGCGAATATCTGAAGGCGAAGATGCCTTGAAGTCGCTTGGCGAAGATGCCAAGGAGATGGTGAAGTCGTTGAGCTGTTGTTGATGTTGAGCTCTTGACCTTCACGTTCTTGTTGATGATGGTGTCGATGCCGATGTGATGTTGCGGAGATGGTCGCTCGGAAGGATGTGCTCTTGGCGTCTTCTCGAAGATGAGGAAGATCGCTTGTAGGACTTGATCAGGATTTGATCTCCTCCATTTTAGCTTGCATCTTGGCGTCGTAGTTGTTTTCCATGGCATCGAACTTCGTCGTTGTTGTTGTAGACCGAAGGTGAAATGCCTTGCCTATCCATCACAAGACTCGAGCAAATATGAGTTGGAGAAAGAGAAGAACTTATACCAATGTACCTTGACCGATGTTGAAAATGAATCAAGTTCACTCAAATGCGGACAATGAAATAGCACTATTGGTACCAATCCTTGTCGGTTCTCACACCTACACAAGTAAAGCTTATGGAGGAGCTCGGTGAGGATAGTGGCACAAAACTTAATGCAAAATGTTAGCAAGAGTCAATAATGTTGAAAGAGATTCACAAATTCATAAGCGAAACAAGTAGACCAATAGCAATATGTGGCTGCGGAAAACACACACACGGATAGATAAGCTGGGGCCGTGCAACCAAGGAATGAGCTCAAAATGTGGAATCCACCAAAATGCTCGTGTTGCACAACTCAAGAGAGACGCTAGCACGATTGCTCAATAGGCGGATACGACACTTGTGCACAACCTATAAGATGCAAAATGGATAAACTCTATATCCCAAGTATGCTATGTATGTATGGTTCCCGGTGTTCCTCACACAATGATCCAATATGATCAAGTATGATATCATATGATATATTTGATGCTATGGCTATTGCTTACAAGCTCTTTGCTCACTCTCTTTTGCTTAAAAGCTTATTCTCTTTTTTTTTCTCTATGGCCACTTTGCACGATGCACAAACCAAGATAGCAATTGTGTATATGCGGGAACAAACTTGTGACACAAGATATGATACCAATATGATATGGTGTGTATGCAATGGATGGTGTAGATCACTAATGCGCACAAGTAACGTGGCCCGGCAATACTCAAATGGCTAGTCTCGATAGGCAAGTGACGCAAAATGGGCTAGGGTTAACAATGCAATTGCAAGGGGAATGTACAAAGGTGTCGTTGAAGTTACCGTCCTTTGTGATGATGAGTGGCGGTGTTCTTGATGTAGATACCAAGAAGATGGAGAATCGTCCCTAAGTAGCCGAAACACCTTAGGAAACGGAAAAAACCGCGAACTCAAAATCTCAAATGACAAATGTCAAATGGTGGTAGCGGAAAGCGGTGGTGGTTTGCACTTGGCAATGCGGAAGTGGAATGATGGGCTATACACGTGTCGGAGTTGAAGTTGCCATCCCTAAGTAGCCGAAACACCTTAGGAGACACAAGCCACAACTCGAAAAAGCTCAAACAACTATTGGGTTAAGTTGAGGTGGTTGAAGTGTATGGTGGGCAAAGTTATGTGGAAGTGGTGGTGGTGGTTGATGAAGAAGCAATCGTCCCTAAGTAGCCGAAACACCTTAGGAGACTCGAATCACTACTCAAACAACCTCAAATGCTATGGGGAACAAAATTGGTTAGGTTGCGGAAGTCGGTGGTGGCTATGCGGAGGATGTGGTGGAAGCCCTAGGCAAACTTGCCAAATTTTCAAAATTTTGATGGAGTCAAATGATGTTGGTGGTATTTTTGTTGGAAGGGGGATGTCAAGAGCTTTTCAACGAGCTAAAGAACGTCAAAATCGGAGTTCGGATGAATTAATTATGGACAAAACAAAAATCAGCCGAAGTCTGAAACTACAGGTTACGGACGTCCGGAATGGTCGGATGTCCGGTGCGTCGGACGTCCGGAAAGGTCGGAAATCCGTAAATTCGGTGCGGGTTAGGGGTTCCGGTCGTCCGGAAAAGTTCGGACGTCCGGTCGTTCCTGGGGCTCCTGATAGAGGCAAAGGTGTCCCGTCTTTCGATGAGATGTGGTTTTCGCTTTGGAGGAAGTCGACTTTGACGATCCGACTACGAGCGTCTTGAGGGCGTCGGCGCCTTAGCAATCGCTGAACCAACTCCGAGAGGTTATTGACCACGCCGAAGCACGATCAACCTGACCACGAGGGTCTGTTTCCTGCGAGCAAACGAAGAACAAGCAAGAAACTGAGATTGCAATCTGGATATTGCGAATATAAGATGAAAGCTTTATTGATCAAGGTGGGGTTCTGTGGCGCCTTTGTCAGTCGTTGAACACAAGCGAAATGCGAAGTTGCAACTATGGCGAACTTTTAACCTAAACAAAACCCAAGGTCTAAGCGGTGCCCTAAGGGCTGTATATATGGAGGAAGAGGGGAATTTCGTGGCCCTTGGTGGAGGGTCGAAATCAACCCTAACTCTTGTTTCCCACACATACGGACTCTAAAACAGCCTATACTTAAGTATTTCGAAATTACATGGGCCTGGCCCAATAATAAGGTGATGGCACCTAGAATAGCCTATGGACGAATATTATGAAGTGGCATCTTGTATATTTCGTCCAAGGCCTCATGCACTCATTAGGGTGGCTTCAAAGTCCTGGAATCATCACTTGTAACTCCGATCTTGTTCCCCTTGCATGCCAACATCTCCATGCTTGAACTTGCTCCAAGGTTCATCTTTCTTGTCCATGGTAGGCCCTTCATTTGTAAGCAAAACAAATGTATCCAATTTAGGCAGCATCATATTCTCATGAACATTGGAATCGTTACCAAGAAAGCGAAAGTACGATAATTCAATTGGCGTCTTGTGAGCTCTAGTAATTGGTCCAGTATGTATAGCAGCAGGGGTTGTGGGTGTAACAATGGTATTGATGTCCTCATCATCCTCCCCTTCTTGAAATGAAGTCGTCCTCGACGGAAGCTCATCTTCCTCACCCAAATAAGGCTTCAAATCTGCAATATTAAAACTGGGACTAACCCCAAAATCTGCAGGCAGCTCATGTTATATGCATTATCATTTATTTTCTCTAACACCTTAAATGGACCATCAGCACGTGGCATTAGCTTTGATTTTGCAAATGAGGAAACCTATCCTTACATAAATGTAACCAAACAAGATCTCCGGTGCAAAGACAACATGTTTTCTACCCTTATCTCCAACAAGTTTATATTTAGCATTCATACGCTCAATGTTTTCCTTAGTTAACTCATGCATTTTAAAATCAATTCAGCACGTTCCTTAGCATCAAAATTAACCTTCTCCGAAGATGGAAGAGGCAACAAATCAATAGGTGCACGGTAGGAAGCCATACACAATTTCAAAAGGGCACATCTTAGTAGTAGAATGCAATGAGCGATTATAAGCAAATTCAATATGAGGCAAGCATTCTTCCCACATTTTCTTATTATTCTTCAAAACAGCCCTAAGCATAGTAGACAATGTTCTATTGACTACTTCAGTTTATCCATCAGTTTGGGGGTGACAAGTAGTACTAAAAGCAGTTTAGTCCCCAACTTAGCCCATAAACATCTCCAAAAGTGGCTAAGAAATTTAGTATCACGATCTGAAACAATAGTATTTGGCACACCATGCAAGCGAATAATTTCACGAAAGAACAAATCAGCAACATTAACAGCATCATCGCTTTTATGACATGGTATAAAGTGTGCCATTTTAGAGAATCTATCCACGACAACAAATATGCTATCCTCCCTTCTTTGTTCGAGGTAAACCTAAAACAAAGTCCATAGATATATCCTCCCAAGGAACACTAGGCACGAGCAAAGGCATATATAAACCATGAGGATTGAGTCGTGACTTAGCTTTTTGACATGTAGTGCAGCGAGCAACAAAGCGCTCAACATCCGTCTCATCTTTGGCCAAAAGAAATGTGTAGCAAGTATATCCTCCGTCTTCTTGGCGCCAAAGTGTCCCATTAATCCTCCTCCATCGCCTCCTGCAACAACAAAAGACGAACAGAGCTAGCAGGAATGCATAGCTTGTTAGCACGGAACACAAAACCATCATTAATAATGAACTTGTTCCATGTTCTTCCTTCTTTACAATTCTGCATTACATCTTTAAAATCAGCATCATGCACATATTGATCTTTGATGGTCTCCAAACCAAATATTTTGAAGTCAAGTTGTGAAAGCATAGTATAGCGACGAGACAAAGCATCAGCAATAACATTTTCTTTACCCTTCTTGTGTTTAATGACATAAGGGAAAGTCTCAATGAATTCAACCCATTTAGCATGTCTACGATTCAGTTTAGCTTGACTTTTAATATGTTTCAAAGATTCATGATCAGAATGTATAACAAATTCTTTGGGCCATAAATAATGTTGCCATGTCTCTAAAGTCCGAACAAGAGCATATAATTCTTTGTCATAAGTAGAATAGTTCAGACTAGGCCCACTCAATTTTTCAGAAAAGTATGCAACAGGTTTTCCATCTTGTAATAACACACCTCCTAATCCAATTCCACTAGCATCACATTCAAGCTCAAAAGTTTTATTAAAGTCGGGAAGTTGGAGTAAAGGAGCATGTGTCAACTTATCTTTCAATACCGTGAAAGCTTCTTCTGTGCGGTACCCCAAACAAAAGGCACATCCTTCTTTGTAAGCTCATTGAGAGGTGCAGCAATGGTGCTAAAGTCTCTCACAAAGCGCCTATAGAAACCAGCGAGTCCAAGAAAACTCCTCACTTGTGTGACCGTTTGGGGCTGCGGCCAACTCTCAATAGCTTCAATCTTGGCTTTATCAACTTCAATTCCTGTGGAGTAACAACATAGCCAAGAAAAGATACTCGGTCGGTGCAAAAGGTGCACTTCCCAAGGTTACCAAACAAGCGTGCATCACGTAGAGCATTAAAAACAACACGTAAATGTTCCAAATGTTCTTCCAAAGATTTGCTATAAATCAGTATATCATCAAAGTAAACTACCACAAATCGTCCAATGAAAGCACGTAAAACTTCGTTCATTAATCTCATGAAAGTACTAGGTGCATTAGTTAACCCAAAAGGCATGACTAACCACTCATATAATCCAAACTTAGTTTTAAATGCTGTTTTCCATTCATCTCCCAATTTCATACGAATTTGATGGTATCCACTCATAAATCAACTTTGGAGAATATTGTAGAGCCACTCAATTCATCAAGCATATCATCTAGCCTAGGAATAGGATGGCGATAACGAATAGTAATATTATTAATGCCTCTACAATCAACACACATACTGTGACGTACCATCCTTTTTAGGCACTAGTATAATAGGAACAGCACAAGGACTAAGAGATTCGCGTATATAACCTTTGTCGAGCAGCTCCTGTACTTGGCGCATAATCTCCTTCGTCTCCTCTGGATTGATGCGGTATGGTGCGCGGTTGGGTAGCGATGCACGGAATTAAGTCAATTTGATGCTCAATCCCTCGAATAGGTGGTAATCCCGGTGGCACGTCTTGTGGGAAGACGTCAGCAACTCCTGTAAAATGTTAGTGACAGCAGGGGACAAAGAGGAAGGCACGTCCTCGAATGAAAATAATGCCTCTTTGCACACAAAAGCGTAGCAAACAGATTTGCTAGAATCTAGCTCATCAATATCAGATTTGGTGGCAAATAAACATGCACTTTTCAGTTTAATTTCAGAAACAACATTAGATGGTTTATTATTAGGCTTCATTTGTTGCTCAAATTCTTTTGCCACAATCTGATTTTCACTCTTATTTTTCTCCTGTTTTGCTTTATTAGCTCTATTAATATCATCTTTCAAAATGGAATCAGGAGTCATAGGAAGCAATGTAATATTTTTATCCTTGTGAACAAGAGTATACTGATTGTTTCTACCATGGTGTACAGAATTTTTATCAAATTGCCATGGTCTACCAAGTAATAAGGAACATGCTTGCATAGGTACCACATCACAATCAACATAATCAGCATATGTAGAGATACTAAAATACACACGAGCGATGCGTGTTACCTTAACCTTGCCGCTGTTGTTGAACCATTGGATGTAGTAAGGATGTGGATGTGGTCTTGTGGTGAGAGAAAGCTTCTCCACCATATCCATGCTAGCCAAGTTGTTGCAGCTCCCTCCATCTATGATGGCCTTGAATAGAACGTTCCTTCACAACTCCTTTGTATGGAACAAGTTATGCCTCTGATTTTGCTCAGCTTGTGTAACCTGCACACTCAAAACACGTTGAGCAACTAAACATTCATACCTGTCGGCATCTTCAAGCAGCCATGTATTGCGTCTCATGATCAGAATCATCTCCACCGTGTTCTTCATGTGTAATAAGAGCCAAAGTCTCTTCATCATAGTCACTAAGCGGAATCATACCCACCATCCTCGGTAGCAATCATCACACGCTGAGATTGACATTCTCTCATAAAATGTTCTCTTCCCTTACAACGACGAAAAATAATATCACTTGTGTGCCTGTTGACGCCATGGAAGAAGAAGAGCTCTGTGTAGGCCCAGCGGTGTGCTCTTGGCGATAGTGGTGGTTGTGCCTGCTTTCTTGTATCACGGTTGGAGGTGGCAGCCGGCGGAGGTGCGGTGTAGTAGAGCGTGTGGAAGTAGATGATACGTGGTGTCCATGATGAAGGTCGACCTGCAGAAAAGTTAGTTCGGCGCCAGCGCTTTGTCGATCCTGCACTTCACGTTCAGCTTTACAAGCAAGATGGAATAATCGAGTGATATTATTATAATCCTTGTAGTCTAGAATGGTCTGAATCTCTATTTAATCCACCAGAAAAGCGTGCAAGCATAGCTTCATTCTCCTCAACAATACCACATCTAATCAAGCCAGTTTGTAATTCCTGATAATATTCTTCTACGAATTTTTCCTTGTCTTAAGCGCTGCAATTTTGAAGTAATTCACGCTGATAATATGGTGGAACCCAACGAGTACGCATAGCAGTTTTCAAAGCAGCCCAAGTAGCTGGAACAGGATATAATCTACAATGTTCAGACCACCAAACACATGCAAAGTTAGTGAAAGCACAAACAGCAGCAGGAACACGTCTCTCCTCAGGATATTGTAAACATGTAAATCGTTGTTCAGTTTCTAACTCCCAAGTAAGATATATATCAGGAACATATCTACCCTCAAATGGTGGAATATTCAATTTCAGTTTAGGGAGATGGTCGTGATCTCGTACCTGAAGGGGAGCCCGAACATTGCCATTATTGGCATGTGGGCGACCTGGTGGTTGTGGTCTTTGGTGGTGCTGCTGGTTGCACGTAGTTACGATGTTGATCAACCTCATCCTCGTAATCTCTCACATAATCATCCTCCCCCACCGCAGCAGCAGGAGCCACAGAAGTATCAACAGCAGCACCAGCAGCTTGGCCAGGCTGATGAGGACATCAATACCATTGTTACACCCACAGCCCCTGCTGCTATACATCTTGGACCAATTACTAGAGCTCGCGCGCCAATTGAATTATCAGGTACTTTCTTTTCTTGGTGCTTGATTCCAATGTTCATGAGAATATGATGCTGCCTAAATTGGATACATTTGTTTTGCTTACAAATGAAGGGCCTACCATGGACAAGAAAGATGAACCTTGGAGCAAGTTCAAGCATGGAGATGTTGGCATGCATAAGGAGAACAAACGGAGTTACAAGTGATGATTCGGGACTTTGAAGCCACCCTAATGAGTGCATAAGGCCTTGGACGAAATATACAAGATGCCACTTCATAATATTCATCCATAGGCTATTCTAGGTGCTGCGTCACCTTATTATTGGGCCAGGCCCATGTAATTTCGAAATACTTAAGTATAGGCTGTTTTAGAGTCCGTATGTGTGGGGAAACAAGAGTTAGGGTTGATTTGGACCCCTCCACCAAGGGCCACGAAATTCCCCCCTCTTTCTCCATATATACAGCCCTTAGGGCACCGTTTAGACCTTAGGTTTTGTTTAGATTAAAAGTTAGCCATAGCTGCAACCGCGTGCCGTTTGTGTTCAACGACCGGACAAAGGCGTCACAGGACCCCACCTTGATCAATAAAGCTTTCATCTTATATTCGCAATATCCAGATTGCAATCTCAGTTTCTTGCTTGTTCTTCGTTTGCTCGCAGGAAGCAGACCCTCGTGGTTAGGTTGATCGTGCTCGGCGTGGTCAATAACCTCTCGGAGTTGGTTTAGCGATTGCTAAAGCGCGGCGTCCTCGCTACGTTAAGTAGTCGGATCGTCAAAGTCGACTTCCTCCAAAGCGAAAACCACATCTCATCGAAGGCGGGACACCTTTGCCTCTATCAAGTGGTATCAGATTTTCAGGTTGCTCGGTGAGATTTTACAGTTTTCCGTAGTTTAGATCGAGTCTGTTCTTCATACCTATAGTCCACGAAAAAGCCACAAAAAAATTTAGGGTTAGTTCATCATATCCGAACCAATCGAGCCTTTGCATAATCTTTTTAGGGTTTTGCTTTGTTGAATTTCTTGTTGCATCGTCGTGTCTAGTTGCTGGTCTTAGCGTCTAGTCTTTTAGAGTTTGAGTTACGGTCATAAGTTGTCACGCCGCCACCGCACCATCATCATCGCCCTGCCACCTACCATCACCGCTTCGAATCCGTATCCATATACCACCACCAATCCGTGTCCATATACCACCACCGATCCATATCCATATACTACCACCGCTACCACCACCGCTGCCATATACCACCACCATATATCCACCACCAATCCGAGTTCTTCTCATATTAGGTTTGTTTTGAGATCCATCTAGTTTCGATTCGTGTTTCCTTGCGGAGTAGGTTTGGAAACCACACTCCGTTTAGGCCCAAAATTTTCCAAAAGCGTACTTGTCAAAAAATTTCTGGCTATCCTATTTTAGGTGTTTCTAAGTGGATTGAGGCGATCGCCGTTATAGAAAGTTTTTTGACCCGTTTCAGTTTTTGGGTCAAGGCGGTCAAAAAAAAAATTTTTTTGGTCGAAAAAATTTCGTGCCCATCTGTCGGTTTGACACAGGAAGAGTTTTGAGACACTCGCCATTATAGTGATTTTTCGCAAAAAAAAAAAAAAAAAAAAAAAAAAAAAAGAGCGAAAAAAAAAAATTCCAGAGTGTGCTTTTCCGTTGTTTCCGTGCAGCGCCGTGATTTTGTTAGTGTTCTAGGCTCGCGTCTCTAGCACGGTCTAGCCTAGGACCAACCTGATACCGTCGTTGGCGTTTATTCAACTTTGCATCTCTGAATTGATTATTGCTGACCCTTTTGCTACCATATTATAAGCCTTCCCAGCTCCTCATAAATCTACATCGTGCGTTTGACTCTCCACAGTAATCGCTCTATCCAAGCTTTGAGAGTTTTGACTACATCGGTTGCCGATCACCGCTTTCTTCTTTGGGTAAGAGGCTGGTAAGAATTTGAGATTTGCTTGTGGTTTGTGATTGTCCACCACACCACCACCACCACTTCCTAGTAGTCTGTCGAATCATATTCTTGTGTGTTTCTATTGCTGCTAACCATGGCAGGATCACAAGCCGGCGTGACTGGCGGGAGAACATGACAAACAAAGCGCTACATGATAAGTTTCAACAAATGATGAGTGGGCAGGTGGAAGATGTGCTAAATAGATTTGAAGAGGCCATGGAGAAGATAGATGGCATTGAGAAGGCGTTGAAACAAAGCTCGATAACAAGTTTAATGAATTGCTCATGCGTCTACCACCACCACCACCGGCGGCACCTAACGCACCTCTACTACAACAACAAGGACTACCTCCACATGTGAAACAGCCCTCCTTGAGCTTCCGTGTCCCTCTTCACTGGCCAAGCTGCTGGTGCTCTTTGTTGATATACGTGGCTCCTGCTGCTGCGGTGGGGAGGATGATTATGTGAGAGCTTACGAGGATGAGGTTGATCAACATCGAACTACGTGCAACCACCAGCACCACAACCACCGGTCGTCCACATGCAAACAATGGCAATGTTGGGCTCCCTCCAGTGCGAGATCATGACCATCTCCCTAAACTGAAATTGAATATTCCACCATTTGAGGGTAGATATGTTCTGATATATATCTTACTTGGGAGTTAGAAACTGAACAACGATTTACATGTTTACAATATCACGAGAGAGGCGTGTTCTGCTGCTGTTTGTGCTTTCACTAGCTTTGCATGTGTTTGGTGGTCGAACATTGTAGATTATATCCTGTTCCAGCTACTTGGGCTGCTTTGAAAACTGCTATGCGTACTCGTTGGGTTCCACCATATTATCAGCGTGAATTACTTCAAAAATTGCAGCGCTTAAGACAAGGAAAAAATTCGGTGAAGAATATTATCAGGAATTACAAACTGGCTTGATTAGATGTGGTATTGTTGAGGAGAATGAAGCTATGCTTGCACGTTTTACGAGTGGATTAAATAGAGATTCAAACCATTCTAGACTACAAGGATTATAATAATATCACTCGATTATTCCATCTTGCTTGTAAAGCTGAGCGTGAAGTCAGGATCGTGAGCGTTGGCGCGGACTAACTTTTCTGCAGGTCGACCTTCATCATGGACACCACGTGCATCATCTACTTCCACACGTTCTACTACACGGCACCTCCGTCGGCTGCCACCTCAACCGTGATACAAGAAAGCAGGCACAACCACCACTATCGCCAAGAGCACACTGCTTTGGGCCTACAGAGCTCTTCTTCTTCCATGGCGTCAGCAGGGCACACAAGTGATATTATTTGTCGTCGTTGTAAGGGAAGAGGACATTTTGCAAGAGAATGCCAATCTCAGCGTGTGATGATTGCTCACGAGGATGGTGGGTATGAGTCCGCTAGTGACTATGATGAAGAGACTTTGGCTCTTATTACACATGAAGAACACGGTGGAGATGATTACGATCTTGAGGCGCAATACATGGCTCTTTGAAGATCTTGGCAGGTATGAATGTTTAGTTTCTCAACGTGTTTTGAGTGTGCAGGTTAAACAAGCTGAGCAAAATCAGAGGCATAACTTGTTCCATACAAAGGGAGTTGTGAAGGGCGTTCTATTAGCGTCATCATAGATGGAGGAGCTGCAACAACTTGGCTAGCATGGATATGGTGGAGAAGCTTTCTCTCACCACAAGACCACATCCACATCCTTACTACATCAAATGGTTCAACAACAGCGGCAAGGTTAAGGTAACACGTCTGTTAGTGTGCATTTTAGTATCTCTACATATGCTGATTATGTTGATTGTGATGTGGTACCTATGCAAGCATGTTCCTTATTACTTGGTAGACCATGGCAATTTGATAAAATTCTGTACACCATGGTAGAAACAATCAGTATACTCTTGTTCACAAGGATAAAAATATTACTTTGCTTCCTATGACTCTGATTCCATTTTGAAAGATGATATTAATAGAGCTAATAAAGCAAAACAGGAGAAAATAAGAGTGAAAATCAGATTGTGGCAAAAGAATTTGAGCAACAAATGAAGCCCAATAATAAACCATCTAATGTTGCTTCGAAATTAAACTGAAAAGTGCATGTTTATTTGCCACCAAATCTGATATTGATGAGCTAGATTCTAGCAAATCTGTTTGCTATGCTTTTGTGTGCAAAGAGGCATTATTTTCATTCGAGGGCGTGCCTTCCTCTTTGCCCCTGCTGTCACTAACATTTTGCGGGAGTTGTTGACATCTTCCCACAAGGCGTGCCACGGGATTACCACCTATTCGAGGATTGAGCATCAAATTGACTTAATTCCGGTGCATCGCTACCAACCGTGCACCATACCGTACCAATCCGGAGGAGGCGAAGGAGATTATCGTCAAGTACAGGAGCTGCTCGACAAAGGTTATATCTGCGAATCTCTTAGTCCTTGTGCTGTTCCTATTATACTAGTGCCTAAAAAGGATGGTGCGTCGGCGTATGTGTGTTGATTGTAGAGGCATTAATAATATTACTATTAGTTATCGTCATCCTATTCCTAGGCTAGATGATATGCTTGATGAATTAAGTGGCTCTACAATATTCTCCAAAGTTGATTTGCGTAGTGGATACCATCAAATTCGTATGAAATTGGGAGATGAATGGAAAACAGCATTTAAAACTAAGTTTGGATTATATGAGTGGTTAGTCATGCCTTTTGGGTTAACTAATGCACCTAGTACTTTCATGAGATTAATGAGCGAAGTTTCGTGCTTTCATTGGACGATTTGTGGTAGTTTACTTTGATGATATACTGATTTATAGCAAATCTTTGGAAGAACATTTGGAACATTCGTGCTGTTTTTAATGCTCTCGTGATGCGTTTGTTTGGTAACCTTGGGAAGTGCACCTTTTGCACCGACCGAGTATCTTTTCTTGGCTATGTTGTTACTCCACAGGGAATTGAAGTTGATAAAGCCAAGATTGAAGCTATTGAGAGTTGGCGCAGCCCAAAGCGGTCACACAAGTGAGGAGTTTTCTTGGACTCGCTGGTTTCTATAGGCGTTTTGTGAGAGACTTTAGCACCATTGCTGCACCTCTCAATGAGCTTACAAAGAAGGATGTGCCTTTTTTTGGGGTACCATACGGGAAGAAGCCTTCACGGTATTGAAAGATAAGTTGACACATGCTCCTTTACTCCAACTTCGACTTTAATAAGACTTTTGAGCTTGAATGTGATGCTAGTGGAATTGGATTAGGAGGTGTGTTATTACAAGATGGCAAACCTGTTGCATACTTTTACGAAAAATTGAGTGGGCCTAGTCTGAACTATTCTACTTATGACAAAGAATTATATGCTCTTGTTAGGACTTTAGAGACATGGCAACATTATTTATGGCCCAAAGAATTTGTTATACATTCGATCATGAATCTTTGAAACATATTAAAGTCAAGCTAAACTGAATCGTAGACATGCTAAATGGGTTGAATTCATTGAGACTTTCCTTATGTCATTAAACACAAGAAGGGTAAAGAAAATGTTATTCTTGATGCTTTGTCTCGTCGATATACTATGCTTTCACAACTTGACTTCAAAATATTTGGTTTGGAGACCATCAAAGATCAATATGTGCATGATGCTGATTTTAAAGATGTAATGCAGAATTGTAAAGAAGGAAGAACATGGAACAAGTTCGTTATTAATGATGGTTTTGTGTTCCGTGCTAACAAGCTATGCATTCCTGCTAGCTCTGTTAGTCTTTTGTTGTTGCAGGAGGCGCATGGAGGAGGATTAATGGGACACTTTGGCGTGAAGAAGGCGGAGGATATACTTGCTACACATTTCTTTTGGCCAAAGATAAGGCGGGATGTTGAGCGTTTTGTTGCTCGCTGCACTACATGTCAAAAAGCTAAGTCACGACTCAATCCTCATGGTTTATATATGCCTTTACTGTGCCTAGTGTTCCTTGGGAGGATATATCTATGGACTTTGTTTTAGGTTTACCTCGAACAAAGAAGGGAGGATAGCATATTTGTTGTCGTGGATAGATTCTCGAAAATGGCACACTTTATACCATGTCATAAAAGCGATGATCTTTGTTAATGTTGCTGATTTGTTCTTTCGTGAAATTATTAAGCTTGCATGGTGTGCCAAATACTATTGTTTCAGATCGTGATACTAAATTTCTTAGCCACTTTTGGAGATGTTTATGGGCTAAGTTGGGGACTAAACTGCTTTTAGTACTACTTATCACCCCAAGCTGATGGACAAACTGAAGTAGTCAATAGAACATTGTCTACTATGCTTAGGGCTGTTTTGAAGAATAATAAGAAAATGTGGGAAGAATGCTTGCCTCATATTGAATTTGCTTATAATCGTTCATTGCATTCTACTACTAAGATGTGCCCTTTTGAAATTGTGTATGGCTTCCTACCTCGTGCACCTATTGATTTGTTGCCTCTTCCATCTTGGAGAAGGTTAATTTTGATGCTAAAGAATGTGCTGAATTGATTTTAAAAATGCATGAGTTAACTAAGGAAAACATTGAGTGTATGAATGCTAAATATAAACTTCTTTGGAGATAAGGGTAGAAAACATGTTGTCTTTGCACTGGAGATCTTGTTTGGTTACATTTGCGTGAGGATAGGTTTCCTAATTTGCATAAATCAAAGCTAATGCCACGTCTTGATGGTCCATTTAAGGTGTTAGAAAATAAATGATAATGCATATAAACTTGAGCTGCTGCAGATTTTGGGGTTAGTCCACTTTTAACATTGCAGATTTGAAGCCTTATTTGGGTGAGGAAGATGAGCTTCCGTCGAGGGCGACTTCATTTCAAGAAGGGAGGATGATGAGGACATCAATACCATTGTTACACCCACAGCCCTGCTGCTATACATCTTGGACCAATTACTAGAGCTCATGCACGCCAATTGAATTATCGGTACTTTCTTTTCTTGGTAATGATTCCAATGTTCATGAGAATATGATGCTGCCTAAATTGGATACATTTGTTTTGCTTACAAATGAAGGGCCTACCATGGACAAGAAAGATGAACCTTGGAGCAAGTTCAAGCATGGAGATGTTGGCATGCATAAGGAGAACAAACGGAGTTACAAGTGATGATTCGGGACTTTGAAGCCACCCTAATGAGTGCATAAGGCCTTGGACGAAATATACAAGATGCCACTTCATAATATTCATCCATAGGCTATTCTAGGTGCTCGTCACCTTATTATTGGGCCAGGCCCATGTAATTTCGAAATACTTAAGTATAGGCTGTTTTAGAGTTCGTATGTGTGGGGAAACAAGGGTTAGGGTTGATTTGGACCCCTCTACCAAGGGCCACGAAATTCCCCCTCTTTCTCCATATATACAGCCCTTAGGGCACCGTTTAGACCTTGGGTTTTGTTTAGATTAAAGTTCGCCATAGCTGCAACCCGCGTGCCGTTTGTGTTCAACGACCGGACAAAGCGTCACAGGACCCCACCTTGATCAATAAAGCTTTCATCTTATATTCGCAATATCCAGATTGCAATCTCAGTTTCTTGCTTGTTCTTCGTTTGCTCGCGAAGCAGACCCTCGTGGTCGAGTTGATCGTGCTCGGCGTGGTCAATAACCTCTCGGAGTTGGTTTAGCGATTGCTAAAGCGCGGCGTCCTCGCTGCGTTCGTAGTCGGATCGTCAAAGTTGACTTCCTCCAAAGCAAAACCACATCTCATCGAAAGGCGGGACACCTTTGCCTCTATCACGAAAGGTGAAGAGGACACGGGAAGCTTCGGCGGAGGGCTGTTTAGCGATGTGGAGGTAGTCGTGTTGTTGTAGTAGAGTGCGTTAGGTGCGCGCGGTGGTAGTGGTGGTAGCCATGTGAGCAATTCATTAAACCTGTTATCGAGCTTTGTTTGACGCCTTCTCAATGCCATCTATCTTCTCCATGGCCTCTTCAAATCTATTTAGCACATCTTCCACCTGCCCACTCATCATTTGTTGAAACTTATCATGTAGCGCTTTGTTTGTCATGTTCTCCCGATCGATCCGTCGACTTGTGATCCTGCCATGGTTAGCAGCAATAAAACACACAAGAATATGATTGACGGACTACTAGGAAGTGGTGGTGGTGGTGTGGTGGACGATCACAAATCCGTCAAGCAAATCTCAAATTCTTACGGTTCTTACCCGGCAATGAGCGGTGATCGGCAACCGATGTAGTCAAAACTCTCAAAGCTTGGATAGAGCTATTACGAGGAGAGTCAAGCATACGATGTAGATGTATGTGGAGTTAGGAAGGCTTATAATATGGTAGCAAAAGGGTGACAATAATGAATTCAGAGATGCAAAAGTTGAATAAGCGCTCAGCGGCAGATCTTGTCTTCTGGTCCTAGGCTGAACCGTGCTAGAGCAGCGAGCCTAGAACACTAACAAAATCACGGTACGCTGCGTAAACAAGGAAAAGCACACTCTGGATTTTTTTCGCTCTTTTTTTTTTGCTGCTCTTTTTTTTTTGCGAAAAATCACTATAATGGCGAGTGTCTCAAAACTCTTCGAGTCAAGCCTGACGAGGATGGAGCACGAAATTTTTCGACCAAAATTTTTTTTTTTTATTTGCGGACCCAAAAGCTGAAGCAGGTCAAAAAAACTTTCTATAACGACATTGTCTCAATACATTTAGAAACACTTAAAAGCAGGATAGCGAGAAAATTTTTTCGACAAGTGCGTTTTCGGAAAATTTTCCGTTTAAACAAATTTTCGGCGCATTTGTCGAAAAATTTTCTGGCTATCCTATTTTTAAGTGTTTCTAGCGTATTGAAGACAGCGCCGATATAGAAATTTTGACAACCGTTCGATGATTTTGAGTCTGCGTCTTCGTCTAAAAAAACCCGTCGTTGGCGTTTATTCAATTTGCATCTCGTTGATTGTTCTAAAAAATAAGCCTTTCGTGCCGTTTGATCTGGTCCGATTTGAAGTTTCGACAAGGTTGCCGATCAAAAAAATTTGGGTCAAAAATTTGAGATTTTCATGAAAAATCTTGTGTGTTTCTATTGCTGCTAACCATGATTACATGTGTTTAAATAAATAGATTTGAAGAGGCCATGGAGAAGATAGATGGCGTGAGGCGTGGCGTTGAAAGCTTCGATAACAGGTTTAATAATTGCTCAAGCGTCTACACAACCACCACCTGGCCCTAACGCACCTCTACTACAACAACAAGGATGATGTAGGGCTCTTGTCATGGGTCCCGGTGGTGTTGAGGGAGATGAAGGCACGTCTGTGGGGATGAGTGAGGGCTGCTCTGCATCATCTCCCCCCCCTTGGGAGAGATCCGACCTCGGATCAAAAACTTCATCTCCATGGACAGGTGCAAGGTCCTTGACGTTGAAGATGTCGCTCACGTTGTACTTGTCGCGAGGTATGTCGATTTTGTAAGCGTTGTCGTTGTAGCGTGCGAGCACTTTGAAAGGGCCATCGGCTCGAGGGAGAAGTTTGGACTTGCGTTCTTTGGGGAAGCGGTCCTTGCGAAGGTGTAGCCACACTTGATCGCCAATGTTGAAGACGATAGGTTGTTTGTTGGCGTTGAGCTTGTTTGCTTGGCGTTGTACTTGGCGCTCAATTGCGTGCCTTGTATCTTCGTGCATCTTCTTGATGTAGCTTGCTCGTTCACTTGCATCCATGTTGAGTGCGCTCTTGGAGAGGAGTGGTAGAATGTCCAATGGGGACAACGGGTTGAAACCGTGAAGCGACCTCGAAGGGGACTTGCCGGTAGTTGAATGTCTTGCGATTGTAGGCGTACTCGGCGATGGGTAGACATGCTTCCCACTCCTTGATGTTCTTCTTGATCAAGACACGAAGTAGAGTGGATAATGTTGGTTCGTCACCTCCGTTTGGCCGTCGGTTTGAGGATGGTATGCGAGGAGAACAATAGCTTGATTCGAGCTTGGCGTAGGGTCTTCAAAAGTAACTCAAGAACTTGGCGTCACGATCGGAGGCGATTGTCTTTGGTACTCCATGGAGTCGTAAGATTTCCCTACAAAGAGATTTGCAACATGTGAAGCATCGTCTATCTTGTTGCAAGGAATGAAATGTGCCATCTTAGAAAATCTATCCACAACAACAAACACGGAATCCTTGCCATTTTGAGTCCTAGGTAAACCAAGTACAAAATCCATGCTAATGTCTTCCCATGGTTGATATGGAATAGGAAGAGGCATGTAAAGACCATGAGATTGAGCTTTAGACTTAGCTTTGCGACATGTATAGCATCGGTTGGTGAAGCGTTGTACGTCACGGAACATCTTTGGCCAAAAGTAGTTGTTGGAGAGTGTGGCGAATGTCTTGTCGCGTCGAAAGTGTCCCATGAGTCCGCCTCCATGTGCCTCTTGCAAAAGGAGCAAACGCAGAGAAGACTCGGGAATGCAAAGTTTGTTAGCTCTCATAAGATAACCATCCTTGATGTAATATTGTTCCCAAGACGTATGCGTCAAACATTTAGCATAAGGAGAAGCAAAAGATGGATCATGCCCATACAAGTCTTTTATATGCTCAAAACCAATGACATTCAACTCAAGTTGGGTGACAAGCATGCATATCGTGAAAGCGTCGGCAACTACATTCTCTTTACCCTTAATGTACTTGATCACATAAGGAAAAGATTCAATGAATTCACTCCATTTGGCATGGCGCTTGTTCAATTTAGTTTGACCTTTGAGGTACTTAAGCGTTTCATGATCGGTATGGATGACAAACTCATGAGGTCTAAGGTAATGTTCCCAAACATGGAGCACACGCACTAAAGCATACAATTCCTTATCATAGATGGGATAATTAAGTTGAGCACGGAGAGTTTTCACTAAAATAAGCAATGGCTCGTTTTCTTGCATCAAAACTCCGCCTATTCGGTACCACTTGCATCACAATGAACCTCAAAAGTTTTGTCAAAATTGGGCAAAGCAAGAATCGGAGCATGAGTAAGCAAAGTCTTGAGCTTATCAAAAGCGGTTGATTGCAAAGTTCCCCAAACAAAGGGAGTATTATTCTTGCTCAAAGCATGCAAAGGAAGCGGCAATTGTGCTAAAATCTTTCACAAAGCGACGATAGAAACCCATAAGACCAAGAAAACTTAGCACTTGTTGCAAATTGGTGGGTTGGGGCCAAGTTTTAATTGCTTGAATTTTAGATTCATCAACATGGACACCCTTTGAGGAAACAACAAAACCCAAGAAAACCACTTTGTCAACTCCAAATGTGCATTTTTCAAGTTCGCATAAAGGCTTTCTTTGCGAAGAGTTTGCAACACAGATTTTACATGATTGATGTGCTCTTTCATGGTTTTGCTAAACACAAGAATATCGTCAAAGTAAACCACAACAAAGACTCCAATGTAAGGATGAAGCACATGATGCATAAGGCGCACAAAAGTCAGGGAGCTTCGAAAGACCCATAGGCATCACTAACCACTCATATAAACCAAATTTGGTTTTAAAAGCAGTTTTCCATTCATCACCCTCTTGTATGCGGATTTGATAATAGCCACTTTTAAGATCAATTTTGAGAAAAGTTGGCTCCACTAAGTTCATCAAGCATGTCATCTAAGCGAGGAATGGGATGCCTATATCGAGCAGTAATAGCATTGATAGGTCTACAATCGGAACACAAGCGGAAACTTCCATCGGGCTTAGGCACAAGAATATCGGAGCGGCACAAGGGCTTAGGCTTTCACGTACATGACCGTTGTCGATGAGTTGTTGTACTTGCCGTTGAATCTCCTTGGTTTCTTCGGATTGACTCGGTATGGAGCTTTGTTTGGTAGGCGCTCGGGGATGAGGTCGATTCTATGCTCAATGCCTCGAAGAGGAGGTAGACCCGGAGGTAGCTCATCGGGAAAAACATCTTGGAATTCCTGCAAAAGAGATTGAAACACTAAAGGTAGCCCGTGAATGTTGTTAGTTTTTGGTTCCCCTTCCTTGCACACAAGGACAAAGTGCATCACAGTAGATGGGTTCTCACACACTTCTCTCATCTCACTTTCGGTGGCAAATAGAATGAGGTTTTTCTCTCTAGGCGAAGAGTCGCTCAAATTTGGCTTGTGGCTCTCACTCACTTTTTGGTGGATCGCTTTCTCACTCTTTTCTCTATGATGGGTGGCTTGTTTGTCGGCTATCACATGACTAGGAGACATAGGTCGTAGCACATATTCCTTCCCTTTCATCTTGAAGCGATAGTGATTGGTTAGCCCATTGTGGATGACACCACGGTCGGTGCCATGGTCGACCTAGGAGTAGGTGGCAAGCGGTCATAGGGACCACATCACACTCCAAAGTGTCTTAAAGCACCAATTTTGAAGGAGACTTGGACCGTATGCTCGACTCGTATAGTCTTGGAGTCCTTAGCCATTGAACCTTGTAAGGGTGTGGGTGCTTCCTCTTGACCAATTGTAGCTTGGAGCATAGTTCTTCACTTGCCAAGTTGTGGCAACTACCTCCATCGATGATGACCTTGATGGACCGTCCATTGATGCGGCTTTTGTGTGGAAGATGTGGCATCGTTGGTCTTCTTCTTGTTGATGTTGAAGGTCAAGACTTTGGAGACAAGCGAGGCGGGGCTCGAATCCTCATCACAAAAGACTTGATCATCTTCATCTTCATTCACTTGCGGTGTATAGCCACTTGCTCAAGGGCTTCCATTTCCTCTTCACTCATGGAGTCATATGTGCCATCGTCGTTGAGGATCATGGTGCGCTTGTTGGTGCATTCGTGGGACTTGTGGCCTCGGCGCGCAAGTGAAACACTTGAAGGAGCTTGTCTTAATGGTCTCATCGGTCGGAGTAGAGGATGAAACCAGCGGCTTGAGGTTGTTTGTAGAAGGAGGAGGACGACTTGAACTTGTCGAAGGTTTCTTGTAACTTGACTTGTCGTCGTTTCGTGAATAAGGCTTGGTCGATGTAGAAGTTGGAGGAGTCGTTGAAGCTTGGTTGTTGGATGGACCGTAGGTCTTGGATGAGTACTTGGCGTACTTGAAGTCATCTTGCACTTGACGTTCCGCCTTTGTAGCTTGATGCACGAGCTCAATGAGGGATGAATATGGTTGGAAGTCGGCGATCTTCTTAATGGGATGATTGAGTCCATTCAAGAAACGTGCCATAGTTTGCTCATCATCTTCTTTGACATTGGCTCGAATCATGGCTATTTCCATTTCCTTGTAGTATTCTTCAACGCTCTTTGTTCCTTGCTTGAGTAGTTGGAGTTTCTTGAAGAGGTCGCGATTGTAGTATGTTGGTACAAAACGTGCTCGCATGACATCCTTCATTTGAGCCCAAGTGGTGATTGGAGGTTCACCTCGTGCTTGTAAATCGCTCAATGATTTGTTCCCACCATATGAGCACATAATCTTGGAACTCAAGTGATGCCATAGCGATTTTCTTCGCTTCATCGTAGTTGTGCAAGCGGAAGATTTTGTCAACCTTCAATGCCCATGAGAGGTAGTCTTCGGGGTCATTGCTTCCATTGAACTTGGGCATGGTGAATTTTAGCTTGCCGTAGCGTTGCTCTTCATTGTATTGTTGGCGATGTTGATGATGACGTCCTTGACGTGGAATGTATTCGTCTTCATGTTGCTCTTGGCGTGGGGGAAGACCATGATCAACTTGCTCTTGTTGAATTTGAGGTTGAGGTGGAGCTTGACGAGCTTGTGGGGGAGCTTGAGGAGCTTGAGGAACTTGACGGTGTACATGAGGTTGGTAGTTCCTCTCTTGGATTTATTCTCGAAGGGCTTCCTCTTGATTGCGCCGTTCACGATTGCGGTTGGCGACGGCTCTACTTGATGCTTGACGGGCACATTGTGCCTCAAGAGCTTGCTCTTCACGTTGTTGTTGTTGACGACGTTGAGCATTGGCGTCTTGTTCGTCTTGGTGACGACGTGCTCTTTCTTCCTCTTGTTGGCGACGAAGACGTTGCCGTTCTTGAGCTTGAGCAAAAGCCTCTTGGTTTGATTGAGGACGAGGAACTTGATCATCAACTTGCTCTTGTGAGTGCTTGTCATGTAGCGGATTGCGAGATGCATGAGATCTTGGCGCGCGGCTCGTCGAAGAGTGTTCGATGACGGTGTACTTGAGTCGTAGAAGGTGTCGTCGGAGTGTCGACTCGAGTGGCTCCGTCTTGATGATGAAGAAGTGGAATGATGCCGGTTTCTCACCAACTTGCGGATCTCTTCCATTCTTGCACCATTCTCTTGCTTGTGCGCCTCGAACTTGTTGTCGAAGTAGTCTCTTGTACGTTGCTCGGAGAGTCGCAAGTCGGTGGCGAGGTTGTCGATCTGATCGCTCATTGCTTGTTGTTCTTGGTGCAGCGCTTCGTTGTGCACGAAGAGGTGGCTTTTGGTGGCGTATGAGGACATGTAAATCGTCTTGCTTTCGATGAAGAGTGGGTTGGTAGAAGAACTTGGCCTATCCATCATTCCAAGCAAGATGTGAGTGGTAGAACGGAGAAGAACTTATACCAATGTACCTTTGACCGATGTTGAAAATGAATCAAGTTCACTCAAATGCGGACAATGAAATAGCACTCTTGGTATCGATTCTTGTCGGTTCTCACACCTACACAAATAAAAGCTTATGATGGAGCTCGGTTAGGATGGTGGCACAAAATTTGATGCAATTGTAAGTGAGACTCAATAAAGTTGGAAATGATTCACAAATTTGCAAATGCAACAAGTAGACCAATAGCAAGATATGGTACACGGAAACACAGCGCAAATAGATAATATGGGGTTATGCAACCAAGGATGAGCCAAAATGTGGAATACACCAAGATGCTCTTGTTGCACAACACTAGAGAGCAGCTAACACGATTGCACAATAGGCGGATCTGAACTTGTGCACAACCTACTAAGCAAAAATGCAGCGACTTCTATCCCAAGTATGCTATATGTATGGTGTGTCGATGTGTTGATCCAAGATGATCGAGTATGACAATCTTAATGTTTGATGATGCTATGGTTCTTGCTCATTAGCTCTTTGCTTATCTTTCTCTCTTTGCTTAAAAGCTTGATTGGCTCTTTCTCTTTTGAGCTCTTTTCTCATGCAAAACTTCACGAACCAAGATGATTGTGAGGTTGAAATTGAGGGGTTTGGAGGATGGAGAAGGGTGGGGGAGGTGGGGAAAGCTAGATCCACACGTGGCAACACAAATCCATGGGCCAAATCCAACAAAATCTCATCACACTAACAAATCACAAAAAAAATTTGGGGCTATTTTTGTGGGAATTTTCGGAATTAGGACAAAAACAACAAAATCAAGCTAGAAGACACGATGTAGGGGCTCCAAAAACGTGATGAACGTGGCTCATGATACCATATGATGTAGGGCAGAACCCTATGTTGGCGATCTTTCACGCTTGGAGAATCCCTCGAGGAACACGAAGAACGGCGGAAGAACACGAGGAAAACACGGGGAGAGAGAGAGAGGCCACTCAACCGACAAGAAAACGATCACACAAGTGCTAGATTATCAAACACATAGAGTGGCACAAGATTCAAGGACAACAAAGGTAAGGATACAAGGGTAGCCGTTCTTCTCCTAGAGGAGGTCTTGAGGGGTCCACCCTAGAAGGGGGTCTTGAATCCGCTTGGGGGATCTTCTCCGTAGAGGTCCTCATCTCGAATGAGCAAAGGCTCTCACACCGAAATATGAGCAAATCCAAAGCTAGCTCCAACTAGGGGATGGAAGGGTCCTATTTATAGTCTTAGTGCAAATGGAAGTCAAAACGAAGGGGTACATGGGCTTCAGCCCGCATCAGGCGTCGGACGTCCGGAAGGCGTCGGACGTCCGGAAGGCGTCGGACGTCCGGAGGCTCGGGAGGGTCCGGACGTCCGGGGGCGTCCGGATGTCCGTCTATTCTTTTCTGCCGTGGGTGTGTCGGTCGTCCAAAGCGGGCGGTCGTCCAAGGGCTTCAGGGGAGGTCCGGATGTCCGGAGGCTGTCGATCGTCCGTAGATCGGTTCGGGTGATGGTCGTCCGGACGTCCGGTTAGCTCGATCGTCCGTAGATTTGATTCGGGTGTGAAGTTCCGGACGTCCGGGGCGTCGGACGTCCGTGCCACAGGAATCGTCGGACGTCGGAAGGGTCGGACGTCCGTGTGTCTGTAGCCAGCTGCATCCCTTCTTCCTCTTGACATACTTGGGGTTCTCGGCGTCTTGGCTCTTGCGGGTAGTGGATCCTTGGTTAGCCTCCATGTACTGATTACACATAGGGTTTACGAATGAGGTAGTAGCCATGTCTCATGGGTAGAAATAAAGTTCGGAGAGGGCGAGTTCACCTTATCTTCAATAGCCTTAGCTCGGGCTCTTGTCATGGGTCCCGGTGGTGTTGAGGGAGATGAAGGCACGTCCGTGGGGATGAGTGAGGGCTGCTCTGCATCAAAGGACTACCTCCACATCGCGAAACAGCCCTCCTTGAGCTTCCGTGTCCCTCTTCAGCCGGGCCAAGCTCTGGTGCTCTGTTGATATACATGTGGCTCCTGCTGCTGCGGTGGGGGAGGATGATTATGTGAGAGATTACGAGGATGAGGTTGATCAACATCAGAACTACGTGCAACCACCGGCACCACAACCACCAGGTCGTCCACATGCAAATAATGGCAATGTTAGGGCTCCCCTTGAGTGCGAGATCATGACCATCTCCTAAACTGAAATTGAATATTCCACCATTTGAGGTAGATATGTTCTGATATATATCTTACTTGGGAGTTAAGCTGAACAACGATTTACATGTTTACAATATCACGAGGGAGGCGTGTTCCTGCTGCTGTTTGTGCTTTCACTAGCTTTGCATGTGTTGGTGGTCGAACATTGTAGATTATATCCTGTTCAGCTACTTGGGCTGCTTTGAAAACTGCTATGCGTACTCGTTGGGTTCCACCATATTATCAGCGTGAATTACTTCAAAAATTGCAGCGCTTAAGACAAGGAAAAAATTCGGTGAAGAATATTATCGGGAATTACAAAGCGGCTTGATTAGATGTGGTATTGTTGAGGAGAATGAAGCTATGCTTGCACGTTTTCTAGGTGGATTAAATAGAGATTCAGACCATTCTAGACTACAAGGATTATAATAATATCCTCGATTATTCCATCTTGCTTGTAAAGCTGAGCGTGAAGTCAGGATCGGCGAGCGTTGGCGCGGACTAACTTTTCTGCAGGTCGACCTTCATCATGGACACCACGTGCATCATCTACTTCCACCGTTCTACTACACGGCACCTCGTCGGCTGCCACCTCAACCGTGATACAAGAAAGGCACAACCACCACTATCGCCAAGAGCACACTGCTTTGGGCCTACGAGCTCTTCTTCTTCCATGGCGTCAACAGGGCACACAAGTGATATTATTTGTCGTCGTTGTAAGGAAGAGGACATTTCTTGAGAGAATGCCAATCTCAGCGTGTGATGATTGCTCACGAGGATGGTGGGTATGAGTCCGCTAGTGACTATGATGAAGAGACTTTGGCTCTTATTACACATGAAGAACACGGTGGAGATGATTACGATCATGAGGCGCAATACATGGCTCTTTGAAGATCTTGCGGTATGAATGTTTAGTTGCTCAACGTGTTTTGAGTGTGCAGGTTACACAAGCTGAGCACAATCGGAGGCATAACTTGTTCCATACAAAGGGAGTTGTGAAGGAGCGTTCTATTAGCGTCATCATAGATGGAGGAGCTGCAACAACTTGGCTAGCATGGATATGGTGGAAGCTTTCTCTCACCACAAGACCACATCCACATCCTTACTACATCCAATGGTTCAACAACAGCGGCAAGGTTAAGGTAACACGTCTTGTTCGTGTGTATTTTAGTATCTCTACATATGCTGATTATGTTGATTGTGATGTGGTACCTATGCAAGCATGTTCCTTATTACTTGGTAGACCATGGCAATTTGATAAAATTCTGTACACCATGGTAGAAACAATCAGTATACTCTTGTTCACAAGGATAAAAATATTACTTTGCTTCCTATGACTCCTGATTCCATTTTGAAAGATGATATTAATAGAGCTAATAAAGCAAAACAGGAGAAAAATAAGAGTGAAAATCAGATTGTGGCAAAAGAATTTGAGCAACAAATGAAGCCTAATAATAAACCATCTAATGTTGCTTCTGAAATTAAACTGAAAAGTGCATGTTTATTTGCCACCAAATCTGATATTGATGAGCTAGATTCTAGCAAATCTGTTTGCTATGCTTTTGTGTGCAAAGAGGCATTATTTTCATTCGAGGGCGTGCCTTCCTCTTTGCCCCTCTGTCACTAACATTTTGCGGGAGTTTCGGCGTCTTCCCACAAGGCGTGCCACGGGATTACCACCTATTCGAGGATTGAGCATCAAATTGACTTAATTCGGTGCATCGCTACCAACCGCGCACCATACCGTACCAATCCGGAGGAGGCGAAGGAGATTATCGTCAAATCAGGAGCTGCTCGACAAAGGTTATATCTGCGAATCTCTTAGTCCTTGTGCTGTTCCTATTATACTAGTGCCTAAAAAGGATGGTGCGTCGGCGTATGTGTGTTGATTGTAGAGGCATTAATAATATTACTATTCGTTATCGTCATCCTATTCCTAGGCTAGATGATATGCTTGATGAATTGAGTGGCTCTACAATATTCTCCAAAGTTGATTTGCGTAGTGGATACCATCAAATTCGTATGAAATTGGGAGATGAATGGAAAACAGCATTTAAAACTAAGTTTGGATTATATGAGTGGTTAGTCATGCCTTTTGGGTTAACTAATGCACCTAGTACTTTCATAAGATTAATGAGCGAAGTTTTCGTGCTTTCATTGGACGATTTGTGGTAGTTTACTTTGATGATATACTGATTTATAGCAAATCTTTGGAAGAACATTTGGAACATTTCGTGATGTTTTAATGCTCTCGTGATGCGTTTGTTTGGTAACCTTGGGAAGTGCACCTTTTGCACCGACCGAGTATCTTTTCTTGGCTATGTTGTTACTCCACGAGGGAATTGAAGTTGATAAAGCCAAGATTGAAGCTATTGAGAGTTGGCGCAGCCCAAAGCGGTCACACAAGTGAGGAGTTTTCTTGGACTCGCTGGTTTCTATAGGCGTTTTGTGAGAGACTTTAGCACCATTGCTGCACCTCTCAATGAGCTTACAAAGAAGGATGTGCCTTTTGTTTGGGGTACCATACGGAAGAAGCCTTCACAGTATTGAAAGATAAGTTCACACATGCTCCTTTACTCCAACTTCGACTTTAATAAGACTTTTGAGCTTGAATGTGATGCTAGTGGAATTGGATTAGGAGGTGTGTTATTACAAGATAGCAAACCTGTTGCATACTTTTACGAAAAATTGAGTGGGCCTAGTCTGAACTATTCTACTTATGACAAAGAATTATATGCTCTTGTTAGGACTTTAGAGACATGGCAACATTATTTATGGCCCAAAGAATTTGTTATACATTCGATCATGAATCTTTGAAACATATTAAAAGTCAAGCTAAACTGAATCGTAGACATGCTAAATGGGTTGAATTCATTGAGACTTTCCCTTATGTCATTAAACACAAGAAAGGTAAAGAAAATGTTATTCTTGATGCTTTGTCTAAATCGCTATACTATGCTTTCACAACTTGACTTCAAAATATTTGGTTTGAGACCATCAAAGATCAATATGTGCATGATGCTGATTTTAAAGATGTAATGCAGAATTGTAAAGAAGGAAGAACATGGAACAAGTTCGTTATTAATGATGGTTTTGTGTTCGTGCTAACAAGCTATGCATTCCTGCTAGCTCTGTTAGTCTTTTGTTGTTGCGGGGAGGCGCATGGAGGAGGATTAATGGGACACTTTGGCGTCAAGAAGGCGGAGGATATACTTTCTACACATTTCTTTTGGCCAAAGATGAGGCGGGATGTTGGCGTTTTGTTGCTCGCTGCACTACATGTCAAAAAGCTAAGTCACGACTCAATCCTCATGGTTTATATATGCCTTTGCTGTGCCTAGTGTTCCTTGGGAGGATATATCTATGGACTTTGTTTTAGGTTTACCTCGAACAAAGAAGGGAGGATAACATATTTGTTGTCGTGGATAGATTCTCGAAAATGGCACACTTTATACCACGTCATAAAAGCGATGATCTTGTTAATGTTGCTGATTTGTTCTTTCGTGAAATTATTAAACTTGCATGGTGTGCCAAATACTATTGTTTCAGATCGTGATACTAAATTTCTTAGCCACTTTTGGAGATGTTTATGGGCTAAGTTGGGGACTAAACTCCTTTTAGTACTACTTGTCACCCCAAGCTGATGGACAAACTGAAGTAGTCAATAGAACATTGTCTACTATGCTTAGGGCTGTTTTGAAGAATAATAAGAAAATGTGGGAAGAATGCTTGCCTCATATTGAATTTGCTTATAATCGTTCATTGCATTCTACTACTAAGATGTGCCCTTTTGAAATTGTGTATGGCTTCCTACCTCGTGCACCTATTGATTTGTTGCCTCTTCCATCTTGGAGAAGGTTAATTTTGATGCTAAAGAGCGTGCTGAATTGATTTTAAAAATGCATGAGTTAAGTAAGGAAAACATTGGCGTATGAATGCTAAATATAAACTTCTTTGGAGATAAGGGTAGAAAACATGTTGTCTTTGCACTGGAGATCTTGTTTGGTTACATTTGCGTGAGATAGGTTTCCTAATTTGCGAAAATCAAAGCTAATGCCACGTCTTGATGGTCCATTTAAGGTGTTAGAAAATAAATGATAATGCATATAAACTTGAGCTGCTGCAGATTTTGGGGTTAGTCCACTTTTAACATTGCAGATTTGAAGCCTTATTTGGGTGAGGAAGATGAGCTTCCGTCGAGGCGACTTCATTTCAAGAAGGGAGGATGATGAGGACATCAATACCATTGTTACACCCCAGCCCCTGCTGCTATACATCTTGGACCAATTACTAGAGCTCGCATGCGCCAATTGAATTATCGGTACTTTCGTTTCTTGGTAGCGATTCCAATGTTCATGAGAATATGATGCTGCCTAAATTGGATACATTTGTTTTGCTTACAAATGAAGGGCCTACCATGGACAAGAAAGATGAACCTTGGAGCAAGTTCAAGCATGGAGATGTTGGCATGCATAAGAGAACAAACGGAGTTACAAGTGATGATTCAGGACTTTGAAGCCACCCTAATGAGTGCATGAGGCCTTGGACGAAATATACAAGATGCCACTTCATAATATTCCTCCATAGGCTATTCTAGGTGCTGCGTCACCTTCTTATTAGGCCAGGCCCATGTAATTTCGAAATACTTAAGTATAGGCTGTTTTAGAGTCCGTATGTGTGGGAAACAAGAGTTAGGGTTGATTTGGACCCCTCCACCAAGGGCCACGAAATTCCCCTCTTCCTCCATATATACAGCCCTTAGGGCACCGTTTAGACCTTGGGTTTTGTTTAGATTAAAAGTTCGCCATAGCTGCAACCCGCGTGCCGTTTGTGTTCAACGACCGGACAAAGCGTCACAGAACCCCACCTTGATCAATAAAGCTTTCATCTTATATTCGCAATATCCAGATTGCAATCTCAGTTTCTTGCTTGTTCTTCGTTTGCTTGCGAGAAGCAGACCCTCGTGGTCGAGTTGATCGTGCTCGGCGTGGTCAATAACCTCTCGGAGTTGGTTTAGCAATTGCTAAAGCGCGGCGTCCTCGCCACGTTCGTAGTCGGATCGTCAAAGTCGACTTCCTCCAAAGCGAAAACCAACATCTCATCGAAGGCGGGACACCCTCGCCTCTATCGGGGTCTTGAATCCGCAGGGATCTTCTCCGTAGAGGTCGATCTCAGGAGAAGTAGCCAAGTGGATGAGCAAAGGCTCTCACACCAAAATATGAGCTAATCAATGCTGCCCTAGAAAGGTGGGAAGAAAGAGTATATATAGTCTAGGGGCGAAGGGGTACAAGGGCTGCGGCCCCAAACAAAATCAACACCAGGCGTCGGACGTCCGGAGGTCACGGTCGTCCGGAGGCTCGACATATGAAGTCGAGACGTCCGGAGGTCTTGGACGTCCGTAGATCGAGTTGAGCGTGCGTCGGTCCGGACGTCCGTAAGCGATCGGACGTCCGTAGATTCCATTGGTGCCCTTTTGCGGACATCCGGTCGGCTTGGCCGTCGGTCCACAGTACTGTCGGACGTCCGGTGATCGTCGATCGTCCGGCCGCTAGAAAGTGTCGGACGTCCGGAGGCTTCCGGTCGTCCGACGGCTGAGGACTCCGCAGCTCGTCTTCTCTTCAAGCTTCCCTCGCGGATGGTGTAGGTGTTCCTTAGCGCTTGCACTCCTCCTCGTCGTCCGTGAAGCTCGGCCATACCTATGCATGCACAGAGTGGAGTGTCAAGTAGTATACCATCCTCGAAGGGGTCAAGCGAGCACGTGTAAAGGAGAAAATTCACCTTTATGTATGAGAAGTAGAGGTCGCATGTGTCACTTGCCAAACGGACTCTTGACATGGTGATGACCGTAGGATGCTCCGCATCACCAGGTGCAAAGACAACATGTTTTCTACCCTTATCTCCAGCAAGTTTATATTTAGCATTCATACGCTCAATGTTTTCCTTAGTTAACTCATGCATTTTTAAAATCAATTCAGCACGTTATTTAGCATCAAAATTAACCTTCTCCGAAGATGGAAGAGGCAACAAATCAATAGGTGCACGAGGTAGGAAGCCATACACAATTTCAAAAGGGCACATCTTAGTAGTAGAATGCAATGAACGATTATAAGAAAATTCATTATGAGGCAAGCATTCCTCCCACATTTTCTTATTATTCTTCAAAACAGCCCTAAGCATAGTAGACAATGTTCTATTGACTACTTCAGTTTATTCATCGGTTTGGGGTGACAAGTAGTACTAAAAAGCAGTTTAGTCCCAACAGCCCATAAACATCTCCAAAAGTGGCTAAGAAATTTAGTATCACGATCTTAAACAATAGTATTTGGCACACCATGCAAGCGAATAATTTCACGAAAGAACAAATCAGCAACATTAATGACATCATCGCTTTTATGACATGGTATAAAGTGTGCCATTTTTGAGAATCTATCCACGACAACAAATATGCTATCCTCCCTTCTTTGTTCGAGGTAAACCTAAAACAAAGTCCATAGACATATCCTCCCAAGGAACACTAGGTGCAGGCAAAGGCATATATAAACCATGAGGATTGAGTCGTGACTTAGCTTTTTGACATGTAGTGCAGCGAGCAACAAAGCGCTCAACATCTGTCTCATCTTTGGCCAAAAGAAATGTGTAGCAAGTATATCCTCCGTCTTCTTCACGCCAAAGTGTCCCATTAATCCTCCTCCATCGCCTCCTGCAACAACAAAAGGCGAACAGAGCTAGCAGGAATGCATAGCTTGTTACGGAACACAAAACCATCATTAATAACGAACTTGTTCCATGTTCTTCCTTCTTTACAATTCTGCATTACATCTTTAAAATCAGCATCATGCACATATTGATCTTTGATGGTCTCCAAACCAAATATTTTGAAGTCAAGTTGTGAAAGCATAGTATAGCGACGAGACAAAGCATCAAGCAATAACATTTTCTTTACCCTTCTTGTGTTTAATGACATAAGGAAAGTCTCAATGAATTCAACTTGCAGTTAGCATGTCTCGATTCAGTTTAGCTTGACTTTTAATATGTTTCAAAGATGCATGATCAGAATGTATAACAAATTCTTTGGGCCATAAATAATGTTGCCATGTCTCTAAAGTCGAACAAGAGCATATAATTCTTTGTCATAAGTAGAATAGTTCAGACTAGGCCACTCAATTTTTAGAGAAAAGTATGCAACAGGTTTGCCATCTTGTAATAACACACCTCTAATCCAATTCCACTAGCATCACATTCAAGCTCAAAAGTCTTATTAAAGTCGGGAAGTTGGAGTAAAAGAGCATGTGTCAACTTATCTTCGATACCGTGAAGGCTTCTTCCTGTGCGGTACCCCAAACAAAAAGCACATCCTTCTTTGTTAGCTCATTGAGAGGTGTAGCAATGGTGCTAAAGTCTCTCACAAAGCGCCTATAGAAACCAGCGAGTCAAGAAAACTCCTCACTTGTGTGACCGTTTTGGGCTGCGGCCAACTCTCAATAGCTTCAATCTTGGCTTTATCAACTTCAATTCCTGTGGTGTAACAACATAGCCAAGAAAAGATGCTCGATTCGGTGCCAAAGGTGCACTTCCCAAGGTTACCAAACAAGCGTGCATCACGTAGAGCATTAAAAACAACACGTAAATGTTCCAAATGTTCTTCAAAGATTTGCTATAAATCAGTATATCATCAAAATAGACTACCACAAATCGTCCAATGAAAGCACGTAAAACTTCGTTCATTAGTCTCATGAAAGTACTAGGTGCATTAGTTAACCCAAAAGGCATGACTAAGCTGTTAGAGGCAAAGGTGTCCCGTCTTTCGATGAGATGTGGTTTTCGCTTTGGAGGAAGTCGACTTTGGCGATCCGACTCTGAGCGTCTTGGGCGTCGCGCCTTAGCAATCGCTAAACCAACTCCGAGAGGTTATTGACCACGCAGAACACGATCAACTGACCACAGTGCATTTCCTGCGAGCAAGCGAAGAACAAGCAAGAAACTGAGATTGCAATCTGGATATTGCGAATATAAGATGAAAGCTTTATTGATCAAGGTGGGGTTACTGTGGCGCCTTTATGCAGTCGTTGAACACAAGCGAAATCTGTGAAGTTGCTGCTATGGCGAACTTTTGATCTAAACAAAACCCAAGGTCTAAGCGGTGCCCTAAGGGCTGTATATATGGAGGAAGGGGGAATTTCGTGGCCCTTAGTGGAGGGTCGAAATCAACCCTAACTCTTGTTTCCCACACATACGGACTCTAAAACAGCCTATACTTAAGTATTTCGAAATTACATGGGCCTGGCCCACTAATAAGGTGGTGCAGCACCTAGAATAGCCTCGGGGCGACATTTATGAAGTAGCATCTTGTATATTTCGTCCAAGGCTTCATGCATCCATTATGGTGGCTTCAAAGTCCTGAAATCATCACTTGTAACTCCGTTCTTGTTCCCCTTAGCATGGCATTATCTCCATGCTTGTTCTTGCTCAATGTCCATCCTTCTCCAAGCTAGGGCCTTCATTTGTAAGCAAAACAAATGTATCCAATTTAGGCGTGCAAAGACAACATGTTTTCTACCCTTATCTCCAGCAAGTTTATATTTAGCATTCATACGCTCAATGTTTTCCTTAGTTAACTCATGCATTTTAAAATCAATTCAGCACGTTATTTAGCATCAAAATTAACCTTCTCCGAAGATGGAAGAGGCAACAAATCAATAGGTGCACGAGGTAGGAAGCCATACACAATTTCAAAGGGCACATCTTAGTAGTAGAATGCAATGAGCGATTATAAGAAAATTCATTATGAGGCAAGCATTCCTCCCACATTTTCTTATTATTCTTCAAAACAGCCCTAAGCATAGTAGACAATGTTCTATTGACTACTTCAGTTTGTTCATCGGTTTGGGGTGACAAGTAGTACTAAAAAGCAGTTTAGTCCCCAACTTAGCCCATAAACATCTCCAAAAGTGGCTAAGAAATTTAGTATCACGATCTTAAACAATAGTATTTGGCACACCATGCAAGCGAATAATTTCACGAAAGAACAAATCAGCAACATTAACAAACATCATCGCTTTTATGACATGGTATAAAGTGTGCCATTTTCGAGAATCTATCCACGACAACAAATATGCTATCCTCCCTTCTTTGTTCGAGGTAAACCTAAAACAAAGTCCATAGACATATCCTCCCAAGGAACACTAGGTACAGGCAAAGGCATATATAAACCATGAGGATTGAGTCGTGACTTAGCTTTTTGACATGTAGTGCAGCGAGCAACAAAACGCTCAACATCCTGTCTCATCTTTGGCCAAAAGAAATGTGTAGCAAGTATATCCTCCGTCTTCTTCACGCCAAAGTGTCCCATTAATCCTCCTCCATGCGCCTCCTGCAACAACAAAAGACGAACAGAGCTAGCAGGAATGCATAGCTTGTTAGCACGGAACACAAAACCATCATTAATAACGAACTTGTTCCATGTTCTTCCTTCTTTACAATTCTGCATTACATCTTTAAAATCAGCATCATGCACATATTGATCTTTGATGGTCTCCAAACCAAATATTTTGAAGTCAAGTTGTGAAAGCATAGTATAGCGACGAGACAAAGCATCAGCAATAACATTTTCTTTACCCTTCTTGTGTTTAATGACATAAGGGAAAGTCTCAATGAATTCAACGCAGTTAGCATGTCTACGATTCAGTTTAGCTTGACTTTTAATATGTTTCAAAGATGCATGATCAGAATGTATAACAAATTCTTTGGGCCATAAATAATGTTGCCATGTCTCTAAAGTCCGAACAAGAGCATATAATTCTTTGTCATAAGTAGAATAGTTCAGACTAGGCCCACTCAATTTTTCAGAAAAGTATGCAACAGGTTTGCCATCTTGTAATAACACACCTCCTAATCCAATTCCACTAGCATCACATTCAAGCTCAAAAGTCTTATTAAAGTCAGGAAGTTGGAGTAAAGGAGCATGTGTCAACTTATCTTTCAGTACCGTGAAGGCTTCTTCCTGTGCGGTACCCCAAACAAAAGGCACATCCTTCTTTGTTAGCTCATTGAGAGGTGTAGCAATGGTGCTAAAGTCTCTCACAAAACGCCTATAGAAACCAGCGAGTCCAAGAAAACTCCTCACTTGTGTGACCGTTTTGGGCTGCGGCCAACTCTCAATAGCTTCAATCTTGGCTTTATCAACTTCAATTCCCTGTGGTGTAACAACATAGCCAAGAAAAGATACTCGGTCGGTGCCAAAGGTGCACTTCCCAAGGTTACCAAACAAACGTGCATCACGTAGAGCATTAAAAACAGCACGTAAATGTTCCAAATGTTCTTCCAAAGATTTGCTATAAATCAGTATATCATCAAAATAGACTACCACAAATCGTCCAATGAAAGCACGTAAAACTTCGTTCATTAGTCTCATGAAAGTACTAGGTGCATTAGTTAACCCAAAAGGCATGACTAACTGTTAGAGGCAAAGGTGTCCCGTCTTTCGATGAGATGTGGTTTTCGCTTTGGAGGAAGTCGACTTTGACGATCCGACTACGAACGTGCGAGGACGTCGCGCCTTAGCAATCGCTAAACCAACTCCGAGAGGTTATTGACCACGCCGAGCACGATCAACTGACCACGAGGGTCTGCATTTCCTGCGAGCAAACGAAGAACAAGCAAGAAACTGAGATTGCAATCTGGATATTGCGAATATAAGATGAAAGCTTTATTGATCAAGGTGGGGTTACGTGGCGCCTTTGTGCAGTCGTTGAACACAAACGGCACGCTGCGAAGTTGCTGCTATGGCGAACTTTTGATCTAAACAAAACCCAAGGTCTAAACGGTGCCCTAAGGGCTGTATATATGGAGGAAGAGGGGAATTTCGTGGCCCTTAGTGGAGGGGTCCGAAATCAACCCTAACTCTTGTTTCCCACACATACGGACTCTAAAAACAGCCTATACTTAAGTATTTCGAAATTACATGGGCCTGGCCCACTAATAAGGTGACGCAGCACCTAGAATAGCCTCGGGACGACATTTATGAAGTAGCATCTTGTATATTTCGTCCAAGGCTTCATGCATCCATTATGGTGGCTTCAAAGTCCTGAAATCATCACTTGTAACTCCGTTCTTGTTCCCCTTGCGCATGGCATTATCTCCATGCTTGTTCTTGCTCAATGTCCATCCTTCTCCAAGCTAGGGCCTTCATTTGTAAGCAAAACAAATGTATCCAATTTAGGCAGCATCATATTCTCATGAACATTACAATCATTACCAAGAAACGAAAGTACGATAATTTAATTGGCGTCTTGTGAGCTCTAGTAATTGGTCCAAGATATGTAGCAAGAGGGGCTGTGGGTGTAACAATGGTATTGATGTCCTCATCATCCTCCCCTTCTTGAAATGAAGTCGTCCTCGACGGAAGCTCATATTCCTCACCCAAATAAGGCTTCAAATCTGCAATGTTAAAAGTGGGACTAACCCCAAAATCTGCAGGCAGCTCAAGTTTATATGCATTATCATTTATTTTCTCTAACACCTTAAATGGACCATCAAGACGTGGCATTAGCTTTGATTTGCGCAAATTAGGAAACCTATCCTTACGCAAATGTAACCAAACAAGATCTCCGGTGCAAAGACAACATGTTTTCTACCCTTATCTCCACAAGTTTATATTTAGCAATCATACGCTCAATGTTTTCCTTAGTTATCTCATGCATTTTAAAATCAATTCAGCACGTTCTTTAGCATCAAAATTAACCTTCTCCAAAGATGGAAGAGGCAACAAATCAATAGGTGCACGAGGTAGGAAGCCATACACAATTTCAAAAGGGCACATCTTAGTTGTAGAATGCAATGAACGATTATAAGCAAATTCAATATGAGGCAAGCATTCTTCCCACATTTTCTTATTATTCTTCAAAACAGCCCTAAGCATAGTAGACAATGTTCTATTGACTACTTCAGTTTGTCCATCGGTTTGGGGTGATAAGTAGTACTAAAAAGCAGTTTAGTCCCCAACTTAGCCCATAAACATCTCCAAAAGTGGCTAAGAAATTTAGTATCACGATCTGAAACAATAGTATTTGGCACACCATGCAAGCGAATAATTTCACGAAAGAACAAATCAGCAACATTAACAAACATCATCGCTTTTATGACATGGTATAAAGTGTGCCATTTTCGAGAATCTATCCACGACAACAAATATGCTATCCTCCCTTCTTTGTTCGAGGTAAACCTAAAACAAAGTCCATAGATATATCCTCCCAAGGAACACTAGGCACAGCAAAGGCATATATAAACCATGAGGATTGAGTCGTGACTTAGCTTTTTGACATGTAGTGCAGCGAGCAACAAAACGCTCAACATCCCGTCTCATCTTTGGCCAAAAGAAATGTGTAGCAAGTATATCCTCCGTCTTCTTGACGCCAAAGTGTCCCATTAATCCTCCTCCATGCGCCTCCTGCAACAACAAAAGACTAACAGAGCTAGCAGGAATGCATAGCTTGTTAGCACGAACACAAAACCATCATTAATAACGAACTTGTTCCATGTTCTTCCATCTTTACAATTCTGCATTACATCTTTAAAATCAGCATCATGCACATATTGATCTTTGATGGTCTCGAAACCAAATATTTTGAAGTCAAGTTGTGAAAGCATAGTATAGCGACGAGACAAAGCATCAGCAATAACATTTTCTTTACCTTTCTTGTGTTTAATGACATAAGGGAAAGTCTCAATGAATTCAACCCATTTAGCATGTCTACGATTCAGTTTAGCTTGACTTTTAATATGTTTCAAAGATTCATGATCAGAATGTATTACAAATTCTTTGGGCCATAAATAATGTTGCCATGTCTCTAAAGTCCGAACAAGAGCATATAATTCTTTGTCATAAGTAGAATAGTTCAGACTAGGCCCACTCAATTTTTCAGAAAAGTATGCAACAGGTTTGCCATCTTGTAATAACACACCTCCTAATCCAATTCCACTAGCATCACATTCAAGCTCAAAAGTTTTATTAAAGTCAGGAAGTTGGAGTAAAGGAGCATGTGTCAACTTATCTTTCAATACCGTGAAGGCTTCTTCCTGTGCGGTACCCCAAACAAAAGGCACATCCTTCTTTGTAAGCTCATTGAGAGGTGCAGCAATGGTGCTAAAGTCTCTCAAAAGCGCCTATAGAAACCAGCGAGTCCAAGAAAACTCCTCACTTGTGTGACCGTTTTGGGCTGCGGCCAACTCTCAATAGCTTCAATCTTGGCTTTATCAACTTCAATTCCTGTGGAGTAATAACATAGCCAAGAAAAGATACTCGGTCGGTGCAAAAGGTGCACTTCCCAAGGTTGCCAAACAAGCGTGCATCACGAGAGCATTAAAAACAACACGTAAATGTTCCAAATGTTCTTCCAAAGATTTGCTATAAATCAGTATATCATCAAAGTAAACTACCACAAATCGTCCAATGAAAGTACGTAAAACTTCGTTCATTAATCTCATGAAAGTACTAGGTGCATTAGTTAACCCAAAAGGCATGACTAACCACTCATATAATCCAAACTTAGTTTTAAATGCTGTTTTCCATTCATCTCCCAATTTCATACGAATTTGATGGTATCCACTACATAAATCAACTTTGGAGAATATTGTAGAGCCACTCAATTCATCAAGCATATCATCTAGCCTAGGAATAGGATGACGATAACGAATAGTAATATTATTAATGCCTCTACAATCAACACACATACGTGACGTACCATCCTTTTTAGGCACTAGTATAATAGGAACAGCACAAGGACTAAGAGATTCGCGTATATAACCTTTGTCGAGCAGCTCCTGTACTTGACGCATAATCTCCTTCGTCTCCTCTGGATTGGTACGGTATGGTGCGCGGTTGGGTAGCGATGCACCGGGAATTAAGTCAATTTGATGCTCAATCCCTCGAATAGGTGGTAATCCCGGTGGCACGTCTTGTGGGAAGACGTCAGCGAACTCCTGCAAAATGTTAGTGACAGCAGGGGGCAAAGAGGAAGGCACGTCCTCGAATGAAAATAATGCCTCTTTGCACACAAAAGCATAGCAAACAGATTTGCTAGAATCTAGCTCATCAAAATCAGATTTGGTGGCAAATAAACATGCACTTTTCAGTTTAATTTCGAAGCAACATTAGATGGTTTATTATTAGGCTTCATTTGTTGCTCAAATTCTTTTGCCACAATCTGATTTTCACTCTTATTTTCTCCTGTTTTGCTTTAATAGCTCTATTAATATCATCTTTCAAAATGGAATCAGGAGTCATAGGAAGCAAAGTAATATTTTATCCTTGTGAACAAGAGTATACTGATTGTTTCTACCATGGTGTACAGAATTTTATCAAATTGCCATGGTCTACCAAGTAATAAGGAACATGCTTGCATAGGTACAACATCACAATCAACATAATCAGCATATGTAGAGATACTAAAATACACACGAACAAAGACGTGTTACCTTAACCTTGCCGCTGTTGTTGAACCATTGGATGTAGTAAGGATGTGGATGTGGTCTTGTGGTGAGAGAAAGCTTCTCCACCATATCCATGCTAGCCAAGTTGTTGCAGCTCCCTCCATCTATGATGACTTGAATAGAACGTTCCTTCACACCTCCCTTTGTACGGAACAAGTTATGCCTCTGATTTTGCTCAGCTTGTGTAACCTGCACACTCAAAACACGTTGAGCAACTAAACATTCATACTGTCGGCATCTTCAGCAGCCATGTATTGCATCTCATGATCGAATCATCTCCACCGTGTTCTTCATGTGTAATAAGAGCCAAAGTCTCTTCATCATAGTCACTAGCGGACTCATACCCACCATCCTCGGTAGCAATCATCACACGCTGAGATTGGCATTCTCTCATAAAATGTCCTCTTCCCTTACAACGACGACAAATAATATCACTTGTGTGCCCTGTTCACGCCATGGAAGAGGAAGAGCTCTGTAGGCCCAGCGGTGTGCTCTTGGCAGATAGTGGTGGTTGTGCCTGCTTTCTTGTATCACGGTTGGAGGTGGCAGCCGGCGGAGGTGCGGTGTAGTAGAACGTGTGGAAGTAGATGATGCACGTGGTGTCCATGATGAAGGTCGACCTGCAGAAAAGTTAGTCCGCGCCAACGCCTGTCGATCCTGCACTTCACGTTCAGCTTTACAAGCAAGATGGAATAATCGAGTGATATTATTATAATCCTTGTAGTCTAGAATGGTCTGAATCTCTCTATTTAATCCACCCAGAAAATGTGCAAGCATAGCTTCATTCTCCTCAACAATACCACATCTAATCAAGCCAGTTTGTAATTTCGATAATATTCTTCTACCGAATTTTTCCTTGTCTTAAGCGCTGCAATTTTTGAAGTAATTCACGTTGATAATATGGTGGAACCCAACGAGTACGCATAGCAGTTTTCAAAGCAGCCCAAGTAGCTGGAACAGGATATAATCGACAATGTTCAGACCACCAAACACATGCAAAGCTAGTGAAAGCACAAACAGCAGCAGGAACACGTCTCTCCTCAGGATATTGTAAACATGTAAATCGTTGTTCAGTTTCTAACTCCCAAGTAAGATATATATCGGAACATATCTACCCTCAAATGGTGGAATATTCAATTTCAGTTTAGGGAGATGGTCATGATCTCATACCGAGGGGAGCCCTAACATTGCCATTATTTGCATGTGGGCGACCTGGTGGTTGTGGTGCTGGTGGTTGCACGTAGTTTCGATGTTGATCAACCTCATCCTCGTAATCTCCCACATAATCATCCCCCACATCAGCAGCGGGAGCCACGAATATCAACAGCAGCACCAGCAGCTTGGCCAGGCTGAAGAGGGACATGGGAAGCTCGGCGGAGGGCTGTTTCGCGATGTGCAGGTAGTCGTCGTTGTTGTTGTAGAGGTGCGTTATGATGCGGAGCATCCTACGGTCATCACCATGTCAAGAGTCCGTTTGGCAAGTGACACGTGCGACCTCTTCTTCACATACACAAAGGTGAATCTTCTCCTTTACACGTGCTCACTTGACCCCTTCGAGGATGGTATACTACTTGACACTTTCCCCGTGTGCATGCATAGGTATTGTCGGAGCTTCTCGGATGTCAAGGAGGAGTGCAAGCGCCAAGGAACGACTACACCATCCGCGAGGGAAGCATGGAAGCGGCAGCGGAAGAAGACGGAGCTGTTGAAGCTATAGCGGCGGACATCCGGCGAGGCGGACATCGGCGCTGTCACGGCCGCCAAGCCGCTGCAGGAGCTGCACCAGCAGACGCCCAACAGCATCAGCGGCCGGACATCCGGCGCCAACCTCGGACATCCGGCGCCTCACCAAAGCCCGGACATCCGGCCTTTCCCCCGGAAATCCGGCGTGAGGCACCCGAAGCCAGAAGGCCACCCCTCTCGGGCCGGACATCCGGCCAACCGCCCCGGACATCCGGCGTCTCACGAGAGCCCGGATATCCGGCCTGAAGCCCGGAAATCCGGCACCCATCACCCGATTCGGCAGAAACAGACGCCACAACCCGGACATCCGGCCAGGTAGCCGGACATCCGGCGCCTCGGCGTCCGGACATCCGCCCGACGCCGGACATCCGCCCCCCTTCTGCGTGCGATGTATCCGGACTTGTCCCATGTACCCTTCGCCCCGAGACTATATATACTTCATCCCCTTCCTCTTTCTAGGGTTAGCAAATATGATAGCTCATTCTTAGGTGAGCTTTGCTCCTACCTCTTCTTTTGAGAGCGAGAGACTACCACTCCCATGGAGTTCAAGACCTCCATGTGAGAAGATCCTGCGGGATATCATCAAGACCCCCATCTTGGGCGGACCCCTTCAAGACCTCCTCATGGAGATGAACTTTACCTTGTATCTTTCCCTTTGTTGTTCATGTACCTTGTGGATCTTGTGTGTTTGATTGTCTAGTGGATGTGTGATTAGACTTGTTCTTGAGTGTTTTCCCTCGTTCCTCCCCGTGATTTCCTCATGTTCTTCCGCTCGTTCTTCGTGTCTCCCCGTAGGATCCACTCCAAACGTGAAAGATCGACGCTATAGGGTTCCACCCTACATCATCATGGTATCATCAGCCACGTTGATCACGTTTTTGGAGCCCCTACCCCTCTTTTCTAGCTTGATTTTGTTGATTTCGTCCTAAATCCGAAAATCCCCACCAAAAATAGCCCCCAAAATTTTTGTGATTTGTTAGTTTTGATGATGTTTTATTGATTTTGATCCGTGGATTTGCTTGGTTTCAAGTGGATCTAGCATTCCCCCAAGTTTCCCCATCTTTCCTCCACAAAATCTCTCCAATTTTGACCCCAAAATCATCAATTTCCGCCCCCAATTCGAAAATTTCCGCCCCAAACGAGATCGGGATTCGTCGGGCCGGACATCCGGGCCTCAGGCCGGACATCCGGGCCATCCGGCCGGACATCCGGGCCCTGGAGCACTAAATCTGCTCGGTTCTGGACAGACACCCCCGGAAATCCGGGCTCCACCCCGGATATCCGGCCCCTGGAATTTCAGTTTTTTCCGTTTCACCGTTTTGTCAATAACTAATTCATCCGGAGTCCGATTTTGACGTTCTTTAGCTCATTTTGAAGCTATTGACATCCCCCTTCCCATAAAAATACTACCATCACCATTTGACTCCATCAAATTTTGTGAACTTTGGCATCTTTGCCTAGGGCTTCCGCCACATCCTCCGCATAACCACCACCGACTTCCGCAACCTAACCAATTTTGTTCCCCTTTGCATTAGTGGTTGCTTGAGTAGTGATTCGAGTCTCCTAAGGTGTTTTGGCTACTTAGGGACGATTCCTTCTTCATCAACCACCACCACCACTTCCACATAACCTTGCCCACCATACACTTCAACCACCCCCAACTTAACCCAATAGTTGTTTGAGCTTGTTTGAGTTGTGGCTTGTGTCTCCTAAGGTGTTTTGGCTACTTAGGGACGGCAACTTCAACTCTGACACGTGTATAGCCCATCATTCCACTTCCGCATTGCCAAGTGCAAACCACCACCGCATTCCCGCTACCACCATTTGACATTTGTCATTTGAGATTTTGAGTTCGCGGTTTTTCCGTTTCCTAAGGTGTTTCGGCTACTTAGGGACGAGTCTCCATCATCTTGGTATCTACATCAAGAACACCGCCACTCATCATCGCAAAGGACGGTAACCTCGACGACACCATTGTATATTCCCCTTGCAAATTGCATTGATAACCCCTAGCCCATTTTGCGTTACTTGCCTATCGAGACTAGCCATTTGAGTATTGCCGGCAACGTTACTTGTGCACATTAGTAATCTACACCATCCATTGCATACATACCATATCATCTTGGTATCATCATATCATCCATTGTGTCACAATATCGTTCCCGCATATACACAATAGCTATCTTGGTTTGTGCATTGTGCAAAGTGGCCATACATACAAAAAAAAAGAGAATAAGCTTTTAAGCAAAAGAGAAAAAGCAAAGAGCTTGTAAGAAATAGCCATAGCATCCAAATATATCATATGGTATCATACTTGATCATCTTGGATCATTGTGAGAGAAACACCGGGAACCATACATACATAGCATACTTGGGATAGAAAGTTTATCCATTTTGCATCTTATAGGTTGTGCACAAGTGTCGTATCCGCCTATTGAGCAATCGTGCTAGCGTCTCTCTTGAGTTGTGCAACACGAGCATTTTGGTGGACTCCACATTTTGAGCTCATTCCTTGGTTGCACGGCCCCATTTATCTATCCGTGTGTGTGTTTCCGTGTGCCACATATTGCTATTGGTCTACTTGTTTCGCTTGCGAATTTGTGAATCTCTTTCAACATTATTGACTCTTGCTAACATTTTGCATCAAATTTTTGTGCCACTATCCTCACCGAGCTCTACCATAAGCTTTATTTGATAGGTGTGAGTGAACAAGTCCGGTACCAATTCCACTATTCTTTCATTTCACATTGAGTGAAACGGGATACATCCTCAACTTTGGGAAAAGGTAACTTGGTATTGTTTATCTCATTTCCTACTCACCTCTACTCGAGTCTTGTGATGGATAGGCAAGGCATTTCATCTTCGGTCTACAACAACAACGACGAGTTTGATGCCATGGAAAACAACTACGACGCCAAGATGCAAGCTAAAATGGAGGAGATCAAATCCCTCATCAAGTCCTACAAGCGATCTTCATCATCTTCGAGAAGACGCTCAAGAGCACATCCTTCCGAGCGACCATCTCCGGCAACATCACATCGGCATCGACACCAACATCAACAAGAACGTGAAGGTCAAGAGCTCTACATCAACAACTGCTCAATGACTTCACCATCACCCTTGGCATCTTCGCCAAGCGACTTCAAGGCATCTTCGCCTTCGGATATTCGACATCTTCGCCAACAAGCACCCCAAGACTACGCTCAAGAGAAGCTCCCCAAGCTCAAGTCCGCGACTTCCACGAGCTACTACGACCTCGACATCGACCATGAGATTCCTTTCTATGGGACTCAAGAACCCGAGGAGTACCTCGAGTGGGAGCGTTTGATGGAAGACTACCTCAAGCTACATCAAGTTCCTCCCGAAGATCAAGTGAAGTGCGCCACAAGAAACTTCCACGACCACGCCGACATGGTGGCTTCACACACCTTGAGTGCTACGAGATGAGTTGGCCCAAGATGAAGAGAGCTTTGCGGCGAGAGTTCGTGCCTCCAACCTACACGGAACAACTTCGACGCCAATTGGAGAACACCATCCAAGGATCCAAGTCCATCGACGCAGCACTTCAAGGAGATGAAGATTGCCTTCTGACGAGCGGCGTGGGCGACCCCATGTCAATGAAGTTCCACTTCATGATGGGATTGCACAATGACATCTCCAAGACCATCTTCCTCGAGAACTACAAGTCCATCGACGACTACTACATTGGTGCTCTCAAGGCGGAACAAGAATTCATGAAGGCCAAGGCTTCTCCACCCCAAGCACACTTCCCGGCGACCAAGCTCTACGACAAGCATGAGGCTAGTACCACCATGATGTCCAAGCCCGACAAGCTCCAAGACGATGCTCCCAAGTGCGACTTCACCGCCATCCCTCTTTGTGGCATTGATGATGCCGAGTCTACCTTGACTCTTTTTCAAGATGGTGCGGCGACAAGTACAACTACGGAGACCTTCAAGGACCAAGCTTTGGAGGCAAGCGACAAGGTGGCGAGCAAGGATGATGCTTCCATCTTAGGAGGCGAGAGTGATGTTGTGCCATCTTCGGCCTTCATCCACGACGAGAGTGATGATGAGCCATCTTCGGCCTTCATCCACGCCGAGAGCGATGACGTGCCATCTTCGGCCTTCATCCACGACGACGACTACGAGACGGTTGAGCATGGGATTTTCCCTTCGACCACGGCGACGTCCGATGACTTGAGTGACTTTTGCCACCTGATAGAGGCGAGGGTGTCCCGATCTTTCGATGAGGTGATAACTATCGATTTGGTGGAGACGACTTTGACGATCCGACTACAAACGTGCACGACGTTGCGCCTTAGCAATCGCTAAACCAACTCCGAGAGGTTATTGACCACGCTGGAGCACGATCAACCTGACCACGAAGGTCTATTCCTGCAAGCAATCGAAGAACAAGCAAGAATATGATAAAGCAATCTGAATATTGCGAATATATATGAAGTATTGATAATGGTGGGGATCCGTAAGCGGTCTTGGTCTGGTCGTTGGATGAAGGAAATATGCCCTAGAGGCAATAATAATGTTATTATTTATTTCCTTATATCATGATAAATGTTTATTATTCATGCTAGAATTGTATTAACCGGAAACATAATACATGTGTGAATACATAAACCTACAGAGTGTCACTAGTATGCCTCTACTTGACTAGCTCGTTAATCAAAGATGGTTATGTTTCCTAACCATGAACAAGGAGTTGTTATTTGATTAACGGGATCACATCATTGGTTGAATGATCTGATTGACATGACCCATTCCATTAGCATAGCACCTGATCGTATAGTTTGTTGCTAGTGCTTTTCTTCATGACTTATACATGTTCCTATGACTATGAGATTATGCAACTCCCGTTTGCCGAGGAACACTTTGGGTGCTACCAAGCGTCACAACGAATCGGGTGATTATAAAGGTACATTACAGGTGTCTCCGAAGGTACATGTTGGGTTGGCATATTTGAGATTAGGATTTGTCACTCCGATTGTCGGAGAGGTATCTCTGGCCCTCTCGGTAATGCACATCACATAAGCCTTGCAAGCATTGCAACTAAATGTGTTAGTTGTGAGATGATGTATTACGAACGAGAAAAGAGACTTGCCGATGAACGAGATTGAACTAGGTATTGGATACCGACGATCGAATCTCGGGCAAGTAACATACCGATGACAAAGGGAACAACGTATGTTGTTATGCGGTCGACCGATAAAGATCTTCGTAGAATATGTAGGAACCAATATGGGCATCCAGGTCCCGCTATTGGTTATTGACCGAGAGGTGTCTCGGTCATGTCTACATAGTTCTCGAACCCGTAGGGTCCGCACGCTTAACGTTTCGATGGCGGTTACTATGAGTTTTATGATGTTGATGTACGAAGGTTGTTCGAGTCCCGGATGAGATCACGGACATGACGAGGAGTCTCGAAATGGTCGAGACATAAAGATTGATATATTGGAAGCCTATGTTTGGACTCGGAATCACTCCGGGTGAAATTGGGAATTTTATCGAGTACCGGGGTTACCGGAACCCCGGGAGTCAATGGGCCTTGATGGGCCTTAAGGGAAAGAGAAAAGGGGCCCTATGCTGGCGCAGCCTTCCCCCTTCCCTAGTCCTATTAGGATTAGGAGAAGGGGTGGCGCCCTCTCCCTCTCCCTTGGTCAAACCCTAGTTGGACTAGGATTGGGGGAATCCTACCCGGTAGGAGTAGGACTCCCAGCGCAGCCATAGGTGGCCGCCAGCCCCTCCCTTCCCTCCTTTATATACTGGGCAGAGGGCACCCCATGACACACAAGTTGATCATTGAGATCGTTCCTTAGCCGTGTGCGGTGCCCCCTTCCACCAAACTACACCTCGAATATACCGACGCGAGCTTAGGCGAAGCCCTGCGCCGGTGGAACATCATCATCGTCACCACGCCGTCGTCTTGTGAAACTCTCCCTCAACACTCGGCTGGATCGGAGTTCGAGGGACGTCATCGAGCTGAACGTGTGCAGAACTCGGAGGTGCCGTACGTTCGGTACTTGGATCGGTTGGATCGGGAAGAAGGACGACTACATCAACCGCGTTGTTATAACGCTTCCGCTTTCGGTCTACGAGGGTACGTAGACAATACTCTCATCTCGTTGCTATGCATCACCATGGTCTTGCGTGATCGTAGGAAAATTTTTGAAATTACTACGTTCCCCAACAGTGGCATCCGAGCCTGGTTTTATGCGTTGATGTCATGTGCACGAGTAGAACACAAGTGAGTTGTGGGCGATACAAGTCATACTACCTACCAGCATGTCATACTTTGGTTCAGCGGTATTGTGAGATGAAGCGGCCCGGACCGACATTACGCGTACGCTTACGCGAGACTGGTTTCACCGCTGTGAGCACTCGTTGCTTAAAGGTGGTGGCGGGTGTCTGTCTCTCTCACTTTAGTTGAACGAGTGTGGCTCGCCGGTCCTTGAGAAGGTTAAAACGGAGTCTATTTGACGAAGTATCGTTGTGGTTTTGATGCGAGGTAAGAACGGTTCTTGCTCAGCCCGTAGCAGCCACGTAAAATTTGCAACAACAAAGTAGAAGACGTCTAACTTGTTTTTGCAGGGCATGTTGTGATGTGATATGGTCAAGGCGTGATGCTATACTTTATTGTATGAGATGATCATGTTTTGTAACCGGGTTATCGACAATCGGCAGGAGCCATATGGTTGTCGCTTTATTGTATGAAATGCAACGCCTGTAATGCTTTACTTTATCACTAAGCGGTAGCGATAGTCGAGAAGCATAAGATTGGCGAGGCGACAACGATGCTACGATGGAGATCAAGGTGTCGCGCCGGTGGCGATGGTGATCATGGCGGTGCTTCGAGATGGAGATCACAAGCACAAGATGATGATGGCCATATCATATCACTTATATTGATTGCATGTGATGTTAATCCTTTATGCATCTTATTTTGCTTTGATTGACGGTAGCATTATAAGATGATCCTTACTAAAATTATCAAGAAGTGTTCTCCACGAGTATGCACCGTTGCGAAAGTTCTTCGTCTTTGAGACACCACGTGATGATCGGGTGTGATAGGTTCTACGTTCAAATACAACGGGTGCAAAACAGTTGCACACGCAGAATACTCAGGTTATACTTGACGAGCTATGCATATAAGATATGACCTCGAACACGGAGACCGAAAGGTCGGCGTGAATCATATAGTAGATATGATCAACATATTGATGTTCACCATTGAAACTACTCCATCACACGTGATGATCGGTCATGGTGTAGTTGATATGGATCACGCAATCACTTAGAGAATTGGAGGGATATTTATCTAAGTGGGAGTTCTTAAGTAATATGATTAATTGAACTTAAATTTATCATGAACTTAGTCCTGGTAGTATTTTGCAAATTATGTTGTAGATCAATAGCTCGCGTTGTTGCTTCCCTATGTTTTTATATGTGTTCCTAGAGAAAATTGTATTGAAAGATGTTAGTAGCAATGATGCGGATAGGATCCGTGATCTGAGGTTTATCCTCATTGCTGCCTTGAAGAATTATGTCCTTGATGCACCGCTAGGTGACATACCTATTGCAGGAGCAGATGCGACGTTATGAGCGTTTGGCTAGCTCAAAATGATGACTACTTGATAGTATAGTGCACCATGCTTAACGGCTTAGAATCGGGACTTCAAAGGCGTTTTGAGCGTCATGGACCATATGAGATGTTCCAGGAATTGAAGTTAATATTTCAAGCAAATACCGAGTTGAGAGATATGAAGTCTCCAACAAGTTCTATAGCTAAAAGATGGAGGAGAATCGCTCAACTAGTGAGCATGTGCTCAGATTGTGCGAGTACTTCAATCGCTTGAATCAAGTGGGAGTTAATCTTCCAGATAAGATAGTGATTGACAGAATTCTCTAGTCACCATCACTAAGTTAGTAGAACTTCGTGATGAACTATAGTATGCAAGGGATGACGAAAAAGATTCTCGAGCTCACGCGATGCTAAAATCGCGAAGGTAGAAATCAAGAAAAACATCAAGTGTTGATGGTTGACAAGACCACTAGTCTCAAGGAAAATGGCAAAGGGAAGAAGGGGAACTTCAAAAGGAACGGCAAGCAAGTTGCTGCTCGAGTGAAGAAACCCAAGTCTAGACCTAAGCCCGAGACCGAGTACTTTTGCTGCAATGGAACTGGTCACTGGAAGCGGAACTACCCCTGAATATTTGGTGGATAATAAGGATGGCAAAATGAACAAGGTTATATTTGATATACAGATTATTGATGTGTATTTTACTAGTGTTCATAGCAACCCCTCAGTATTTGATACTGGTTCAGTTGCTAAGAGTAGTAACTCAAGCGGAGTTGCGAATAAGCAGAGACTAGTTGAAGGGAAGTGACGATGAGTATTGGAAGAAGTTCCAAGATTGATATGATCATCATCGCACACTCCCTATACTTTCGGGATTAGTGTGGAACCTAAATAAGTGTTATTTGGTGTTGAGCATAAATATGATTTGATCATGTTTATTGCAATCTGATTATTCATTTAAGTAAGAGAATAAATTGTTGTTCATTTACATGAATAAAACCTTATATGGTTACACACTCAATGAAAATGGTTCATTGGATCTCGATCATAGTGATACACATATTCATAATATTGAAACCAAAAGATGCAAAGTTAATAATGATAGTGCAACTTATTTGTGGCTTGCCGTTTAGGTCATATTGGTGTAAAGCGCATGAAGAAAACTCCATCTTGATGGACTTTTGGAATCACTTGATTATGAATCATTTGATGCTTGCGAACCGTGCCTTTTGGGCAAGATGACTAAAACTCCGTTCTCGGAACAATGGAACAAGCTCTTGACTTATTGGGAATAATACATACCGATGTATGCGATCCAATGAGTGTTGATGCTCGTGGCAAGTATCGTTATTTTCTGACCTTCACAAGATGATTTGAGCAGATATGGGTATATCTACTTGATGAAACATAAGTCTGAAATAGTTGAAAGGTTCAAAGAATTTCAGAGTGAAGTGGAAAATCATCGTAACAAAGAAAATAAAGTTTCTGCGATCTGATCGTGGAGATGAATATTCGAGTTACGAGTTTGGTCTTCAATGAAAACAATGTGGAATAGTTTCACAGCTCACGCCACCTGGAACACCACAACGTTATGGTGTGTCCGAACGTCGTAACCGTACTTTATTATGATATGGTGCGATCTATAATGTATCTTACCGATTTACCACTATCGTTTTGGGGTTATGCATTAGAGACAGCTGCATTCACGTTTAATAGGGCACCATCTAAATCCGTTGAGATGACACCGTATGAACTATGGTTTAGCAGTAAACCTAAGCTGTCATTTCTTAAAGTTTGGAGTTGTGATACTTATGTGAAAAAGTTTTCACCGATAAGCTCGAACCCAAATCGGAGAATGCGTCTTCATAGAATACCCAAAAGAAACTGTTGGGTATACCTTCTATCACAGATCTAAAGGCAAAACATTCGTTGCTAAATGGATCCTTTCTAGAGAAGAAGTTTCTCTCGAAAGAAGTGAGTGGGAGGAAAGTAGAACTTGATGAGGTAATTGTACCTTCTCCTTATTGGAAAGTAGTTCATCACGAAATCAGTTCCAAGTGATTCCTACACCAATTAGTGAGGAAGTTAATGATGATGATCATGAAACTTCAGATCAAGTTGCTACCAAACCTCGTGAGGTCTTCAGAGTAAGATCCGCACCAGTGTGGTACGGTAATCCTATTCTAAAAGTCATGTTACTAGACCATGATGAACCTACGAACTATGAGGAAGCGATGATGAGCCCAGATTCGCGAAATGGTTTGAGACCATGAAATCTGAGATGGGATCCATGTATGAGAACAAAGTATGGACTTTGGTTGACTTGCCGATGATCGGCAAGCCATTGAGAATAAATGGATCTTCAAGAGGAAGACGGACACTAATAGTAGTGTTACTATCTACAAAGCTCGACTTGTGCAAAAAGGTTTTGACAAGTTCAAGGTGTTGACTACAATGAGATTTTCTCAAATTGTAGCGATGCTTAAGTCTGTCTCGAATCATGTTAGCAATTGCCACATTTTATGAAATCGGCAAATGGATGTCAAAACTACATTCTTTAATGGATTTATTAAAGAAGAGTTGTATATGATGCAACCAGAAGGTTTTGTCAATCCTAAAGGAGCTAACAAAATGTGCAAGCTCCAGCGATCCATCCATGGACTGGTGCAAGCATCTCGGAGTTGGAATAAGCGCTTTGATAGTGTGATCAAAGCATATGGTTTTATCTGAGACTTTTGGAGAAGCCTGTATTTACAAGAAAGTGAGTGGGAGCACTACAGTATTTCGATAAGTATATGTGAATGACATATTATTGATCGAAATAATGTAGAATTATTTCGCAAAGCATAAAGGAGTGTTTGAAAGGAGTTTTTCAAAGAAAGACCTCGGTGAAGCTGCTTACATATTGAGCATCAAGATCTATAGAGATAGATCAAGGCGCTTGATAAAGTTTTTCAATGAATACATACCTTGACATGATTTTGAAGTAATTCAAAATGGAACAGTCAAAGAAAGAGTTCTTGCCTGTGTTACAAGGTGTGAGATTGAGTAAGACTCAAAACCCGACCACGGCAGAAGATAGAAAGAGAATGAAAGTCATTCCCTATGCATCAGCCATAGGTTCTATAAAGTATGTCATCTTGTGTACAGATCATTGCATACCCTACCACTAAGATTGGCAAGGAGTGCAATAGAGATCTAGGAGTAGATCAATGGACAGCGGTCAAAATTATCCTTAGTAGAATAAGGATATGTTTCTCGATTATGGAAGTGAAAAAGGTTAAGTGCGTAAAGGTTACGTCGATGCAAGTTTTAACACTAATCTAGATGACTCGAGTCTCAATCTGGATACATATTGAAAGTGGGAGCAATTAGCTAGAATAGCTCCGTGCGAGCATTGTAGACATAGAAAATTTGCAAAATACTTACGGCTCGAATGTGATGAGACCCGTTGACTAAAATTATCTCACAAGCAAAACATGATCACACCTTAGTACTCTTTGGGTGTTAATCACATAGCGATGTGAACTAGATTACTAACTCTAGTAAACCCTTTGGGTGTTGGTCACATGTCGATGTGAACTATGGGTGTTAACCACATATAGATGTGAACTATTGATGTTAAATCACATGGCGATGTGAACTAGATTATTGACTCTAGTGCAAGTGGGAGACTGAAGGAAATATGCCCTAGAGGCAATAATAATGTTATTATTTATTTCCTTATATCATGATAAATGTTTATTATTCATGCTAGAATTGTATTAACCGGAAACATAATACATGTGTGAATACATAAACCTCTGAGTGTCACTAGTATGCCTCTACTTGACTAGCTCGTTAATCAAAGATGGTTATGTTTCCTAACCATGAACAAGGAGTTGTTATTTGATTAACGGGATCACATCATTGGTTGAATGATCTGATTGACATGACCCATTCCATTAGCATAGCACCTGATCGTATAGTTTGTTGCTAGTGCTTTTCTTCATGACTTATACATGTTCCTATGACTATGAGATTATGCAACTCCCGTTTGCCCGAGGAACACTTTGGGTGCTACCAAACGTCACTGGCGAATGGGTGATTATAAAGGTACATTACAGGTGTCTCGAAGGTACATGTTGGGTTGGCATATTTGAGATTAGGATTTGTCACTCCGATTGTCGGAGAGGTATCTCTGGCCCTCTCGGTAATGCACATCACATAAGCCTTGCAAGCATTGCAACTAAATGTGTTAGTTGTGAGATGATGTATTACGGAGCGAGAAAAGAGACTTGCCAAGAATGAGATTGAACTAGGTATTGGATACCGACGATCGAATCTCGGGCAAGTAACATACCGATGACAAAGGAACAACGTATGTTGTTATGCGGTCGACCGATAAAGATCTTCGTAGAATATGTAGGAACCAATATGGGCATCCAGGTCCCGCTATTGGTTATTGACCGAGAGGTGTCTCGGTCATGTCTACATAGTTCTCGAACCCGTAGGGTCCGCACGCTTAACGCTTTGATGGCGGTTACTATGAGTTTTATGATGTTGATGTACGAAGGTTGTTGAGTCCGGATGAGATCACGGACATGACGAGGAGTCTCGAAATGGTCGAGACATAAAGATTGATATATTGGAAGCCTATGTTTGGACTCGGAATCACTCCGGGTGAAATTGGGAATTTTTCGAGTATGCAGGGGTTACGGAACCCCGGGAGTCAATGGGCCTTGATGGGCCTTAAGGGAAAGAGAAAGGGGGCCCTATGCTGGCGCAGCCTTCCCCCCTTCCCTAGTCCTATTAGGATTAGGAGAAGGGGGTGGCGCCCCCTCTCTCCCTCTCCCCTTGGTCAAACCCTAGTTGGACTAGGATTGGGGGAATCCTACTCCCGGTAGGAGTAGGACTCCCAGGCGCAGCCATAGGTGGCCGGCCAGCCCCTCCCCTTCCCTCCTTTATATACAGGGGCAGAGGGCACCCCATGACACACAAGTTGATCATTGAGATCGTTCCTTAGCCGTGTGCGGTGCCCCCTTCCACCAAACTACACCTCGAATATACCGACGCGGAGCTTAGGCGAAGCCCTGCGCCGGTGGAACATCATCATCGTCACCACGCCGTCGTCTTGTGAAACTCTCCTCAACACTCGGCTGGATCGGAGTTCGAGGGGCGTCATCGAGCTGAGCGTGTGCAGAACTCGGAGGTGCCGACGTTCGGTACTTGGATCGGTTGGATCGGGAAGAAGGGCGACTACATCAACCGCGTTGTTATAACGCTTCCGCTTTCGGTCTACGAGGGTACGTAGACAATACTCTCATCTCGTTGCTATGCATCACCATGGTCTTGCGTGATCGTAGGAAAATTTTTGAAATTACTACGTTCCCCAACAAAGGTGGCATCCGAGCCTGGTTTTATGCGTTGATGTCATGTGCACGAGTAGAACACAAGTGAGTTGTGGGCGATACAAGTCATACTACCTACCAGCATGTCATACTTTGGTTCAGCGGTATTGTGAGATGAAGCGGCCGGACCGACATTACGCGACGCTTACGCGAGACTGGTTTCACCGCTGTGAGCACTCGTTGCTTAAAGGTGGTGGCGGGTGTCTGTCTCTCTCACTTTAGTTGAACTGAGTGTGGCTACGCCGGTCCTTGAGAAGGTTAAAACGGAGTCTATTTGACGAAGTATCGTTGTGGTTTTGATGCGTAGGTAAGAACGGTTCTTGCTCAGCCCGTAGCAGCCACGTAAAATTTGCAACAACAAAGTAGAAGACGTCTAACTTGTTTTTGCAGGGCATGTTGTGATGTGATATGGTCAAGACGTGATGCTATACTTTATTGTATGAGATGATCATGTTTTGTAACCGGGTTATCGGCAACTGGCAGGAGCCATATGGTTGTCGCTTTATTGTATGAAATGCAATCGCCCTGTAATGCTTTACTTTATCACTAAGCGGTAGCGATAGTCGAGAAGCATAAGATTGGCGAGGCGACAACGATGCTACGATGGAGATCAAGGTGTCGCGCCGGTGACGATGGTGATCATGACGGTCCTTCGGAGATGGAGATCACAAGCACAAGATGATGATGGCCATATCATATCACTTATATTGATTGCATGTGATGTTAATCCTTTATGCATCTTATTTTGCTTTGATTGACGGTAGCATTATAAGATGATCCCTTACTAAAATTATCAAGAAGTGTTCTCCTGAGTATGCACCGTTATGCGAAAGTTCTTCGTCTTTGAGACACCACGTGATGATCGGGTGTGATAGGTTCTACGTTCAAATACAACGGGTGCAAAACAGTTGCACACGCAGAATACTCAGGTTATACTTGACGAGCTATGCATATAAGATATGACCTCGGAACACGGAGACCGAAGGTCGGCGTGAATCATATAGTAGATATGATCAACATATTGATGTTCACCATTGAAACTACTCCATCACACGTGATGATCGGTCATGGTGTAGTTGATATGGATCACGCAATCACTTAGAGAATTGGAGGGATATTTATCTAAGTGGGAGTTCTTAAGTAATATGATTAATTGAACTTAAATTTATCATGAACTTAGTCCTGGTAGTATTTTGCAAATTATGTTGTAGATCAATAGCTCGCGTTGTTGCTTCCCTATGTTTTTATATGTGTTCCTAGAGAAAATTGTATTGAAAGATGTTAGTAGCAATGATGCGGATAGGATCCGTGATCTGAGGTTTATCCTCATTGCTGCAGAAGAATTATGTCCTTGATGCACCGCTAGGTGACATACCTATTGCAGGAGCAGATGCGAGGCGTTATGAGCGTTTGGCTAGCTCAAAATGATGACTACTTGATAGTATAGTGCACCATGCTTAACGGCTTAGAATCGGGACTTCAAAGGCGTTTTGAGCGTCATGGACCATATGAGATGTTCCAGGAATTGAAGTTAATATTTCAAGCAAATACCGAGTTGAGAGATATGAAGTCTCCAACAAGTTCTATAGCTAAAAGATGGAGGAGAATCGCTCAACTAGTGAGCATGTGCTCAGATTGTCCGAGTACTTCAATCGCTTGAATCAAGTGGGAGTTAATCTTCCGAGATAAGATAGTGATTGACAGAATTCTCTAGTCACCATCACTAAGTTAGTAGAACTTCGTGATGAACTATAGTATGCAAGGGATGACGAAAAAGATTCTCGAGCTCTACGCGATGCTAAAATCGTGAAGGTAGAAATCAAGAAAACATCAAGTGTTGATGGTTGACAAGACCACTAGTCTCAAGGAAAATGGCAAAGGGAAGAAGGGAACTTCAAAAGGAACGGCAAGCAAGTTGCTGCTCGAGTGAAGAAACCCAAGTCTAGACCTAAGCACGAGACCGAGTACTTTTGCTGCAATGGAACTGGTCCTTTGAAGCGGAACTACCCCTGAATATTTGGTGGATAATAAGGATGGCAAAATGAACAAGGTTATATTTGATATACAGATTATTGATGTGTATTTTACTAGTGTTCATAGCAACCCCTCAGTATTTGATACTGGTTCAGTTGCTAAGAGTAGTAACTCGAAACGGGAGTTGCAGAATAAACAGAGACTAGTTGAAGGGGAAGTGACGATGAGTATTGGAAGAAGTTCCAAGATTGATATGATCATCATCGCACACTCCCTATACTTTCGGGATTAGTGTGGAACCTAAATAAGTGTTATTTGGTGTTGAGCATAAATATGATTTGATCATGTTTATTGCAATACGGTTATTCATTTAAGTAAGAGAATAAATTGTTGTTCTGTTTACATGAATAAAACCTTATATGGTTACACACTCAATGAAAATGGTTCATTGGATCTCGATCATAGTGATACACATATTCATAATATTGAAACCAAAAGATGCAAAGTTAATAATGATAGTGCAACTTATTTGTGGCACTGCCGTTTAGGTCATATTGGTGTAAAGCGCATGAAGAAAACTCCATGCTTGATGGACTTTTGGAATCACTTGATTATGAATCATTTGATGCTTGCGAACCGTGCCTTTTGGGCAAGATGACTAAAACTCCGTTCTCGGAACAATGGAACAAGCTCTTGACTTATTGGGAATAATACATACCGATGTATGCGATCCAATGAGTGTTGATGCTCGTGGCAAGTATCGTTATTTTCTGACCTTCACAAGATGATTTGAGCAGATATGGGTATATCTACTTGATGAAACATAAGTCTGAAATAGTTGAAAGGTTCAAAGAATTTCAGAGTGAAGTGGAAAATCATCGTAACAAAGAAAATAAAGTTTCTGCGATCTGATCGTGGAGATGAATATTCGATTCTGAGTTTGGTCTTCAATGAAAACAATGTGGAATAGTTTCACAGCTCACGCCACGGAACACCACAACGTTATGGTGTGTCCGAACGTCAGAATAACCGTACTTTATTATGATATGGTGCGATCTATAATGTATCTTACCGATTTACCACTATCGTTTTGGGGTTATGCATTAGAGACAGCTGCATTCACGTTTAATAGGGCACCATCTAAATCCGTTGAGATGACACCGTATGAACTATGGTTTAGCGATAAACCTAAGCTGTCATTTCTTAAAGTTTGGAGTTGTGATACTTATGTGAAAAAGTTTTCACCTGATAAGCTCGAACCCAAATCGGAGAAGTGCGTCTTCATAGAATACCCAAAAAGAAACTGTTGGGTATACCTTCTATCACAGATCTAAAGGCAAAACATTCGTTGCTAAAATGGATCCTTTCTAGAGAAGAAGTTTCTCTCGAAAGAAGTGAGTGGGAGGAAAGTAGAACTTGATGAGGTAATTGTACCTTCTCCCTTATTGGAAAGTAGTTCATCACAGAAATCAGTTCCAGTGATTCCTACACCAATTAGTGAGGAAGTTAATGATGATGATCATGAAACTTCAGATCAAGTTGCTACCAAACCTCGTAGGTCTTCCAGAGTAAGATCCGCACCAGTGTGGTACGGTAATCCTATTCTAAAAGTCATGTTACTAGACCATGATGAACCTACGAACTATGAGGAAGCGATGATGATGCAGGCACTCTCGATGGTGATGTGTCACATGGTGGAGATGATGTAGTCCTCGCAACAACGGATGTGGTTGTCATAGTACGCCTAGTAGTTGAATAAACATCTGTATCAACAGTTGGAATGTGCACCGTGCGCTTGTTCTCCTTGTGGGCAACACGTCGTTTTATTTCCTGTTCAGCTTTGCAAGCAAGACGAAACAAATGGTCCATAGGATAACACTCTTTATGAATTAGTATCTCCTGAATATTATGGTTTAATCCTCCCAAAATCTATCCATAAAATCTTCTTCACTTTCTTCTAAAATGAGTGCAACAAGGTAGTTTGTAAATCATCATAATATTTTGTTACGGTGTCACTACCTTGTTTTAAATGTTCCAGTTTTTAATCATGCCACGAGTATAATAAACATCGGCGAATCTATCTCTCATGACATGTTTTAAATCATCCCAAGTATTAGGTACATAATCAGGGTGTAACCGACAATATTCACTCCACCAAACTAGAGCATAACCAGTGAAAGAACCAACCGCAACCATAACTTTTTACGTTCATCAAAATTATGGGAAGCAAATATATTATTTATGTCTAACTCCCATTCAATATATAAAGGAGGTTTAAAACGGCCATTAAATGGTGGTATAGAAACATGAACCTGATCATGTGCATTTGGATGTTTGTGCACCTCTCGTGACGGTTGTGGTATTTGCATAGGTGGTGGCATGTCTCCCATGATCGACAAAGCCCATGAATTGACTCTGGATCCTGTCATGATTAGTAGAACAAGAAACAAAATCCAAAAATAATATTCCTATAACTACTAGGATGTGGTGGTAAAACGCTCACAAGAAAGCAAATATCAATGTCTTACAAGTTCTTACCATGCAGAAAGCGGTGATCGGCAACCAGCGGTGTCAAGTAACTCGAATATTGAGTAAAGCGATTGCGGGGGAGCGACGATACACGGTGTAGAAATATGTGGAGCTGGGTTGGCTATATATGGTAGCAAAAGATTAGCAATAATCAATTCAAAGATGCAATGTTGAATAAACGCTCAACGACGGTACTGTGTTGGTCCTAGGCTAGACCGGACTAGAGACGCGAGCCTAGAACACTAATGAGGTCACGGCGTAGCACAACTAGCATCAATGAAGGATACTAAGTAGCTCTTGACAGCAAGATATAAGTGAAGATCACAACGGCGGTGAAGATAATGATGAAAACAACGCCAAGCAGGACATACAACAACTCTCTCTCCAACTTTCCTCTTGAAAAGTTTGAGCCAATTTTCTGATAAATTCTTTCAAAGAATGCTACTAACTCAAGCTTTCCAATGCAAAAAAAATCACTCAATTCCGAGTTGATATGAGGAGTCAAAGAATTCTAAAACTTGCACGAAAAATTGGAACAAGCTGTGTTCACGAACTTCAGAGGCAAAAACACCTATTTAGAAGCCGATTTTGAGGTGTCAAATATTGAACTAGCTTCTGCAACTATTTAGATGCGCCTCGTCTCTAGCTTTAATTTGAGTACTCACGGAGTCAAAACGGACTTCGTATGAGGAAGATATGCCTGTTTTACTGAAAAGTGCACAAAACAGATTCCAATCCGAATTCAGCTACGAGATTGAGTCTAGATAGATCCGAACTTTGTTTTTTTTTTCTTCTCTCTTTTTTTTTCTCACACTTATTTTTTCTTTTTCTTTCTCTCTTTTTTTTCTCTCTGACTTTTTTCTTTTATTTTTTTTTCTCCCTCTTTTTTTCTCTCTCCCTCTTTCCAAACAAACTAGATAAGATGCAGATTGGATCAAGTGAAGATGTGAACGATCTCAACTATGGTTATGACAATGAACGGTGGGTAGCACGTGGTGGAAATTGATGGATGGATGGTGATCAACGGAAGGGATAACGATGCAGCGGCGGCGTGACTAATGTGAACAGAACTCGAAACTCTAAACGAACTAGACACTAAGACCAGCAACTCGACACGACGATGCAACCGATAATTCAATAATGCAAACAATGAAAAGAAAATTGCAAAGGCTTGGACTGGCTAGGACAAATGATGAATAGATCTAACTTTTTTTTGTGGCTTTTTCTTGGACAATTGGTAAGAAAATAAATCGAATCTAGGGATAACTGGAAAATCTCACCGAGCAACCTGAAAACTGATACCACTTGATAGAGGCGAGGGTGTCCCGATCTTTCGATGAGGTGATAACTATCGATTTGGTGGAGACGACTTTGACGATCCGACTACAAACGTGCACGACGTTGCGCCTTAGCAATCGCTAAACCAACTCCGAGAGGTTATTGACCACGCTGGAGCACGATCAACCTGACCACGAAGGTCTATTCCTGCAAGCAATCGAAGAACAAGCAAGAATATGATAAAGCAATCTGAATATTGCGAATATATATGAAGTATTGATAATGGTGGGGATCCGTAAGCGGTCTTGGTCTGGTCGTTGGACACAAACGAAGTACGAAGTTGCAATGGCTAACTTTAACTAAACAAATCCCAAGGAAAAAGCTACTAGATGGATCTACTTATATAGGAGCAAGGGTGGCGGCCAAGGAGGTGGGAGGACGTCTCAAGGCAGCCTAAAACTAACCCTAGGTCGTACAAGGCCAATGGGCCCAAGCGGAGGTGACGTAACACCTTTGGACTTGTAGTTTGACTCGGATTCTGCTGCAGCATCAGATTGTTTCGTCTATAACTCAACGCTCCGGACGGATTTTAAGGTGATTCCAATTGGGTTGGAAAATGCACGAAATCTATTTTCCAACAAAAAAAGAATCAACCAATTTGGAGTCCGTATGAAAAAGTTATAGACGTTTTGAGTCAGGTATGTCTGTGCAGTCCGAATCTGAGTCCAGAACGTGAGAGACTTGGACTCTATCTTCTCTTGGGCCAAAAGTGACGTGAGAGAACTTTTGAACAGCAGGTAAACATCTCTTTCTCCCTTATCTTCATATGTGGATTGTACAAATGTCCCATACACCTGCAATTAGACATGGCACAAAAGTTTGTGAAGTATTTTTGTCTGGATAACATAAATATATTATTGAATAGTTTGCACTAGAAATCACCTGAGAAATATGCATGTATGCAATATTTTGGTCTCATCCAAGGTAGTCATGTCCTCATCATCCTCCCCTTTTTGAAAACAAAGCCGTCCTCGGCGTTGCTTAATCTGAAATGTGGCTAACAAAAGAGACAAGGTGTACATGTTGTATATGTATACGTCATCCATTTTTACTTCCCTTGATTTTTGCATATATGACACATGAATAGATGAGTAACTTGCATAGTTCATAAAATCTAAAGCCAACAAATTAGCACAAGAACTAGAAGGCTTGAAAATACTGCAACTCAGTTTGCACATATAAGTGAAGCTCTTATTTATTTCAAGAGATTGACAATGTTCATCATTAAACCATCCCAACATTGGTGAATAAACCTTATTTGAATCAAATTTACATGCTACAACATGCTTAGATAAGCAAACATGCAATGAGTCATTCGACACAGAATCATCACCAAGATTAGAGGTCGTATCAAAATGATTAAACATTGATTCTTTTGCATCAATAGTTAATTCAATGGGTGCTCTCAAAATTGTTGGTATTTCAGTTGTTTGATCACATGGCAAAGTCAAATTATCAATATAATCCTCTAAAATAGGTTGTGTGATCAAAGTAGTGGGTAGCTCAACACATGATGTATTCAAGTTAACTAGGCATGCATCATTCTCATGTAAAAGTGGAAAATTTGTACCTTTGTCATTACCTCTTATAGTCAACTCAGATGATGCAGGCACTCTCGATGGTGATGTGTCACATGGTGGAGATGATGTAGTCCTCGCAACAACGGATGTGGTTGTCATAGTACGCCTAGTAGTTGAATAAACATCTGTATCAACAGTTGGAATGTGCACCGTGCGCTTGTTCTCCTTGTGGGCAACACGTCGTTTTATTTCCTGTTCAGCTTTGCAAGCAAGACGAAACAAATGGTCCATAGGATAACACTCTTTATGAATTAGTATCTCCTGAATATTATGGTTTAATCCTCCCCAAAATCTATCCATAAAATCTTCTTCACTTTCTTCTAAAAATGAGTGCAACAAGGTAGTTTGTAAATCATCATAATATTTTGTTACGGTGTCACTACCTTGTTTTAAATGTTCCAGTTTTTAATCATGCCACGAGTATAATAAACATCGACGAATCTATCTCTCATGACATGTTTTAAATCATCCCAAGTATTAGGTACATAATCAGGGTGTAACCGACAATATTCACTCCACCAAACTAGAGCATAACCAGTGAAAGAACCAACCGCAACCATAACTTTTTTACGTTCATCAAAATTATGGGAAGCAAATATATTATTTATGTCTAACTCCCATTCAATATATAAAGGAGGTTTAAAACGGCCATTAAATGGTGGTATAGAAACATGAACCTGATCATGTGCATTTGGATGTTTGTGCACCTCTCGTGACGGTTGTGGTATTTGCATAGGTGGTGGCATGTCTCCCGCGATCGACAAAGCCCATGAATTGACTCTGGATCCTGTCATGATTAGTAGAACAAGAAACAAAATCCAAAAATAATATTCCTATAACTACTAGGATGTGGTGGTAAAAGCGCTCACGATAAAGCAAATATCAATGTCTTACAAGTTCTTACCATGCAGCGGCGGTGATCGGCAACCAGCGGTGTCAAGTAACTCGAATATTGAGTAAAGCGATTGCCGGGGAGCGTCACGATACACGGTGTAGAAATATGTGGAGCTGGGTTGGCTATATATGGTAGCAAAAGATTAGCAATAATCAATTCAAAGATGCAATGTTGAATAAACGCTCAACGACGGTACTGTGTTGGTCCTAGGCTAGACCGGACTAGAGACGCGAGCCTAGAACACTAATGAGGTCACGGCGTAGCACAACTAGCATCAATGAAGGATACTAAGTAGCTCTTGACAGCAAGATATAAGTGAAGATCACAACGGCAGTGAAGATAATGATGAAAACAACGCCAAGCAGGACATACAACAACTCTCTCTCCAACTTTCCTCTTGAAAAGTTTGAGCCAATTTTCTGATAAATTCTTTCAAAGAATGCTACTAACTCAAGCTTTCCAATGCAAAAAAATCACTCAATTCGAGTTGATATGAGGAGTCAAAGAATTCTAAAACTTGCCTGAAAAATTGGAACAAGCTGTGTTCACGAACTTCAGAGGGCAAAACACCTATTTAGAAGCCGATTTTGAGGTGTCAAATATTGAACAAGCTTCTGCAACTATTTAGATGCGCCTCGTCTCTAGCTTTAATTTGAGTACTCACGGAGTCAAAACGGACTTCGTATGAGGAAGATATGCCTGTTTTACTGAACAGTGCACAAAACAGATTCCAATCCGAATTCAGCTACGAGATTGAGTCTAGATAGATCCGAACTTTGTTTTTTTTTCTTCTCTCTTTTTTTTCTCACACTTATTTTTTCTTTTTCTTTCTCTCTTTTTTTTTCTCTGACTTTTTTCTTTTATTTTTTTTCTCCCTCTTTTTTCTCTCTCCCTCTTTCCAAACAAACTAGATAAGATGCAGACTGGATCAAGTGAAGATGTGAACGATCTCAACTATGGTTATGACAATGAACGGTGGGTAGCACGTGGTGGAAATTGATGGATGGATGGTGATCAACGGAAGGGATAACGATGCAGCGGCGGCGTGACTAATGTGAACAGAACTCGAAACTCTAAACGAACTAGACACTAAGACCAGCAACTCGACACGACGATGCAACCGATAATTCAATAATGCAAACAATGAAAAGAAAATTGCAAAGGCTTGGACTGGCTAGGACAAATGATGAATAGATCTAACTTTTTTTTGTGGCTTTTTCTTGGACAATTGGTAAGAAAATAAATCGAATCTGGGATAACTGGAAAATCTCACCGAGCAACCTGAAAACTGATACCACTTGATAGAGGCGAGGTGTCCCGATCTTCGATGAGGTGATAACTATCGATTTGGTGGAGACGACTTTGACGATCCGACTACAAACGTGCACGACGTTGCGCCTTAGCAATCGCTAAACCAACTCCGAGAGGTTATTGACCACGCTGGAGCACGATCAACCTGACCACGAAGGTCTATTCCTGCAAGCAATCGAAGAACAAGCAAGAATATGATAAAGCAATCTGAATATTGCGAATATATATGAAGTATTGATAATGGTGGGGATCCGTAAGCGGTCTTGGTCTGGTCGTTGGACACAAACGAAGTACGAAGTTGCAATGGCTAACTTTAACTAAACAAATCCCAAGGAAAAGCTACTAGATGGATCTACTTATATAGGAGCAAGGGGTGGCGGCCAAGGAGGTGGGAGGACGTCTCAAGGCAGCCTAAAACTAACCCTAGGTCGTACAAGGCCAATGGGCCCAAGCGGAGGTGACGTAACACCTTTGGACTTGTAGTTTGACTCGGATTCTGCTGCAGCATCAGATTGTTTCGTCTATAACTCAACGCTCCGGACGGATTTTAAGGTGATTCCAATTGGGTTGGAAAATGCACGAAATCTATTTTCCAACAAAAAGAATCAACCAATTTGGAGTCCGTATGAAAAGTTATAGACGTTTTGAGTCAGGTATGTCTGTGCAGTCCGAATCTGAGTCCAGAACGTGAGAGACTTGGACTCTATCTTCTCTTGGGCCAAAAGTGACGTGAGAGAACTTTTGAACAGCAGGTAAACATCTCTTTCTCCCTTATCTTCATATGTGGATTGTACAAATGTCCCATACACCTGCAATTAGACATGGCACAAAAGTTTGTGAAGTATTTTGTCCTGGATAACATAAATATATTATTGAATAGTTTGCACTAGAAATCACCTGAGAAATATGCATGTATGCAATATTTTGGTCTCATCCAAGGTAGTCATGTCCTCATCATCCTCCCTTTTTGAAAACAAAGCCGTCCTCGGCGTTGCTTAATCTGAAATGTGGCTAACAAAAGAGACAAGGTGTACATGTTGTATATGTATCGTCATCCATTTTACTTCCCTTGATTTTTGCATATATGACACATGAATAGATGAGTAACTTGCATAGTTCATAAAATCTAAAGCCAACAAATTAGCACAAGAACTAGAAGGCTTGAAAATACTGCAACTCAGTTTGCACATATAAGTGAAGCTCTTATTTATTTCAAGAGATTGACAATGTTCATCATTAAACCATCCCAACATTGGTGAATAAACCTTATTTGAATCAAATTTACATGCTACAACATGCTTAGATAAGCAAACATGCAATGAGTCATTCGACACAGAATCATCACCAAGATTAGAGGTCGTATCAAAATGATTAAACATTGATTCTTTTGCATCAATAGTTAATTCAATGGGTGCTCTCAAAATTGTTGGTATTTCAGTTGTTTGATCACATGGCAAAGTCAAATTATCAATATAATCCTCTAAAATAGGTTGTGTGATCAAAGTAGTGGGTAGCTCAACACATGATGTATTCAAGTTAACTAGGCATGCATCATTCTCATGTAAAAGTGGAAAATTTGTACCTTTGTCATTACCTCTTATAGTCAACTCAGATGATGCAGGCACTCTCGATGGTGATGTGTCACATGGTGGAGATGATGTAGTCCTCGCAACAACGGATGTGGTTGTCATAGTACGCCTAGTAGTTGAATAAACATCTGTATCAACAGTTGGAATGTGCACCGTGCGCTTGTTCTCCTTGTGGGCAACACGTCGTTTTATTTCCTGTTCAGCTTTGCAAGCAAGACGAAACAAATGGTCCATAGGATAACACTCTTTATGAATTAGTATCTCCTGAATATTATGGTTTAATCCTCCCAAAATCTATCCATAAAATCTTCTTCACTTTCTTCTAAAATGAGTGCAACAAGGTAGTTTGTAAATCATCATAATATTTTGTTACGGTGTCACTACCTTGTTTTAAATGTTCCAGTTTTTAATCATGCCACGAGTATAATAAACATCGATTTAATCTATCTCTCATGACATGTTTTAAATCATCCCAAGTATTAGGTACATAATCAGGTGTAACCGACAATATTCACTCCACCAAACTAGAGCATAACCAGTGAAAGAACCAACCGCAACCATAACTTTTTACGTTCATCAAAATTATGGGAAGCAAATATATTATTTATGTCTAACTCCCATTCAATATATAAAGGAGGTTTAAAACGGCCATTAAATGGTGGTATAGAAACATGAACCTGATCATGTGCATTTGGATGTTTGTGCACCTCTCGTGACGGTTGTGGTATTTGCATAGGTGGTGGCATGTCTCCCTTGATCGACAAAGCCCATGAATTGACTCTGGATCCTGTCATGATTAGTAGAACAAGAAACAAAATCCAAAAATAATATTCCTATAACTACTAGGATGTGGTGGTAAAACGCTCACAGTAAAGCAAATATCAATGTCTTACAAGTTCTTACCATGCAGCAGGCGGTGATCGGCAACCAGCGGTGTCAAGTAACTCGAATATTGAGTAAAGCGATTGCCGGGGAGCGACGATACACGGTGTAGAAATATGTGGAGCTGGGTTGGCTATATATGGTAGCAAAAGATTAGCAATAATCAATTCAAAGATGCAATGTTGAATAAACGCTCAACGACGGTACTGTGTTGGTCCTAGGCTAGACCGGACTAGAGACGCGAGCCTAGAACACTAATGAGGTCACGGCGTAGCACAACTAGCATCAATGAAGGATACTAAGTAGCTCTTGACAGCAAGATATAAGTGAAGATCACAACGGCAGTGAAGATAATGATGAAAAACAACTGCCAAGCAGGGCATACAACAACTCTCTCTCCAACTTTCCTCTTGAAAAGTTTGAGCCAATTTTCTGATAAATTCTTTCAAAGAATGCTACTAACTCAAGCTTTCCAATGCAAAAAAAATCACTCAATTCCGAGTTGATATGAGGAGTCAAAGAATTCTAAAACTTGCCTGAAAAATTGGAACAAGCTGTGTTCACGAACTTCAGAGGGCAAAAACACCTATTTAGAAGCCGATTTTGAGGTGTCAAATATTGAACTAGCTTCTGCAACTATTTAGATGCGCCTCGTCTCTAGCTTTAATTTGAGTACTCACGGAGTCAAAACGGACTTCGTATGAGGAAGATATGCCTGTTTTACTGAAAAGTGCACAAAACAGATTCCAATCCGAATTCAGCTACGAGATTGAGTCTAGATAGATCCGAACTTTGTTTTTTTTCTTCTCTCTTTTTTTCTCACACTTATTTTTCTTTTCTTTCTCTCTTTTTTCTCTCTGACTTTTTCTTTTATTTTTTTCTCCTCTTTTTCTCTCTCCTCTTTCCAAACAAACTAGATAAGATGCAGATTGGATCAAGTGAAGATGTGAACGATCTCAACTATGGTTATGACAATGAGCGGTGGGTAGCACGTGGTGGAAATTGATGGATGGATGGTGATCAACGGAAGGGATAACGATGCAGCAGCGGCGTGACTAATGTGAACAGAACTCGAAACTCTAAACGAACTAGACACTAAGACCAGCAACTCGACACGACGATGCAACCGATAATTCAATAATGCAAACAATGAAAAGAAAATTGCAAAGGCTTGGACTGGCTAGGACAAATGATGAATAGATCTAACTTTTTTGTGGCTTTTTCTTGGACAATTGGTAAGAAAATAAATCGAATCTGGGGATAACTGGAAAATCTCACCGAGCAACCTGAAAACTGATACCACTTGATAGAGGCGAGGGTGTCCCGATCTTTCGATGAGGTGATAACTATCGATTTGGTGGAGACGACTTTGACGATCCGACTACAAACGTGCACGACGTTGCGCCTTAGCAATCGCTAAACCAACTCCGAGAGGTTATTGACCACGCTGGAGCACGATCAACCTGACCACGAAGGTCTATTCCTGCAAGCAATCGAAGAACAAGCAAGAATATGATAAAGCAATCTGAATATTGCGAATATATATGAAGTATTGATAATGGTGGGGATCCGTAAGCGGTCTTGGTCTGGTCGTTGGACACAAACGAAGTACACGAAGTTGCAATGGCTAACTTTTAACTAAACAAATCCCAAGGAAAAAGCTACTAGATGGATCTACTTATATAGGAGCAAGGGGTGGCGGCCAAGGAGGTGGGAGGACGTCTCAAGGCAGCCTAAAACTAACCCTAGGTCGTACAAGGCCAATGGGCCCAAGCGGAGGTGACGTAACACCTTTGGACTTGTAGTTTGACTCGGATTCTGCTGCAGCATCAGATTGTTTCGTCTATAACTCAACGCTCCGGACGGATTTTAAGGTGATTCCAATTGGGTTGGAAAATGCACGAAATCTATTTTCCAACAAAAAAAGAATCAACCAATTTGGAGTCCGTATGAAAAAGTTATAGACGTTTTGAGTCAGGTATGTCTGTGCAGTCCGAATCTGAGTCCGAACGTGAGAGACTTGGACTCTATCTTCTCTTGGGCCAAAAGTGACGTGAGAGAACTTTTTGAACAGCAGGTAAACATCTCTTTCTCCCTTATCTTCATATGTGGATTGTACAAATGTCCCATACACCTGCAATTAGACATGGCACAAAAGTTTGTGAAGTATTTTTGTCCTGGATAACATAAATATATTATTGAATAGTTTGCACTAGAAATCACCTGAGAAATATGCATGTATGCAATATTTTTGGTCTCATCCAAGGTAGTCATCTCCTCATCACCACCATATTGAGAGTGAGAGTGACTTCACCACTAGCCCCATACATGATGAGGTGCCCCAATTCCCATGTGAGGAGAGCCACAACCCCCACCACTTGAGTGACATGAGTGACTCCACCTTATGTGAGATTGAGTGCACCTATTTTGAGGGAGTGAGTGAACCACCACATAGATAGAGTGAGATAGTTGATAGGTCATGTGAGGCCACTTTCAACACTAACGACTTGACCTCTACCTCTATTGTGTCTTCTCATTTGGTGCTAGGTCCCATTTATGATGACGCGCCGATCCTCGACGACTTCGTCCTCCCTTTGGACAAGACGATGGCCATGGTGGAATATGATGCACCCCCCACCTGGTTCCATCAAGATGAAGATGACCACCATTTGGTCTTTCCCACCTCACCTACACCACTTGAGTGGAATGAACAAGGTAACATAGGTGAAGGTGATGCTCAAGTCCCACTAGTGGACATTCTTGACATTGATTGCTTGCATGATGTTGATCCACCTAGTACCTTGCTTCATGCTAGTATGATTTCCCCATGTGATGATTTGCCCATTTATGATGAATATGATGATTCTCATGTGGAGTCTATTAGTAGTGATGCCATGTTACATAGGATTTCTTGTGACAATTCTTTAGGTCACATCATGTTTGCTAATCCGCTTGACTTGTCATATGCTATGCATGAGATCAACCATATGTCTTATTTGCAATCTCTTCATAGTGACTATGCATATGCCATTAAAATAAACCCAATTTACACATATGGCATACATGACAAGCCCATGGTTATTGGCATTTGTTTTTCTTGTGATGATATTGATATGCTCCCTTTGCATCATTTATCTCATATGCCATGCCATGCCCACCTAGCTTCGGATATGCATTGTTTTGGATGTTGTCTATTTTCTCCGTATGATGTTTCCAATATTGCTCATGAGGAGACCCCCATAGTTTCCTCATACATTTTAGGAGATTTTGATTCATCCTATACATTGCATGATCCCAATACTTGTGTGCACCATATGCTCCCCATGAATAAACATGATATTGATGTGCCATATACTTGCATTCTCAATTTGTGTCCCCATCGTGTCATACACAATAACTATTCTTTCATGATGGATGACATGTTCTTATACCATGCATCAAATTTCTTTGAGCGATGCTTATCTTGTGCTAACTCACATGAGCACATACACATCATGATGGATGATGTGTACATTTACCACGCGCACAATTTCTTTGGTTTGTGTCTCTTTTGTGTAGGTACCCATGAATACTTGTCAAACTCGCAATCCCACGAGTTGACAAAACGAGCTCTAGAGAGCAACGATGATTGGGGATCCCATGGATTGACTTTCCCACCGCTCTCTTCACGCGAAGTCTTCGCGCATTTCTTCTACATGGCCCTCACTTGGCTATGGGTTATTATCCATTACATATTCTATGCCCATCTTGCCTGATAGAGACAAAGGTGTCCCGTCTTTCGATGAGATGTTGGTTTTCGCTTTGGAGGAAGTCGACTTTGACGATCCGACTACGGACGTGCGAGGACGTCGCGCCTTAGCAATCGCTAAACCAACTCCGAGAGGTTATTGACCACGCCGAACACGATCAACGACCACGAGGGTCATTTCCTGCGAGCAACGAAGAACAAGCAAGAAACTCAGATTGCAATCTGGATATTGCGAATATAAGATGAAAGCTTTATTGATCAAGGTGGGGTTCGTGACGCCTTTGTGCAGTCGTTGAACACAAGCGAAACTGCACGAAGTTGCAGCTATGGCGAACTTTTAATCTAAACAAAACCCAAGGTCTAGACGGTGCCCTAAGGGCTGTATATATGGAGGAAGAGGGGGAATTTCGTGGCCCTTGGTGGAGGGGTCTGAAATCAACCCTAAATCTTGTTTCCCCACACATACGCTAAAAACAGCCTATACTTAAGTATTTCGAAATTACATGGGCCTGGCCCAATAATAAGGTGACGCAGCACCTAGAATAGCCTCGGGACGACATTTATGAAGTAGCATCTTGTATATTTCGTCCAAGGCTTCATGCATCCATTATGGTGGCTTCAAAGTCCTGAAATCATCACTTGTAAGTCCGTTCTTGTTCCCCTTGCGCATGGCATTATCTCCATGCTTGTTCTTGCTCCAATGTCCATCCTTCTCCAAGCTAGGGCCTTCATTTGTAAGCAAAACAAATGTATCCAATTTAGGCAGCATCATATTCTCATGAACATTAGAATCATTACCAAGAAACGGAAGTACCTGATAATTTAATTGGCGTGCGCGAGCTCTAGTAATTGGTCCAGTATATGTAGCAGTAGGGGCTGTGGGTGTAATAATGGTATTGATGTCCTCATCATTGCCATGTTCACTTTGCATGATATGCTCATTCCTATACCTTTGACATGCATTTGTGACCCATGCTTTGCATTACACATGATGATTGATTCTCGTACTTGTATGTGTATTTGCAAGCTTGGTGGAGATATTGCTTGTTATTGCCATGTTTCTTTTGTGCACCATTCCTATGATGATACTTTCATCTTGCTTTGTGCTCGTGCTTGCGATATGTCATGTGCATTTTCTTTGCCTATTATTTGCTCACATGACATGATTGCCATGATTTACTCTAGTGTGTTGCATCTTCGCTCCACTAGTTTGCACGACTTGATTACTATGTTTGCTTGTCTTGTTGCATCACCTATGATTCATACTTACTCATTTCATGCGGTTGATGACAACCATCTACATGCTTTGCACATCATTGTTATTGCTTCTTGTCACATATCTCCATATGTTGCCTCCCTCATGCTAGATTTTCCATGTATTGAGTGCAACCATGCTATTCGTCTTGCTCATGAGTTTGCCTCCATAGCATTCTCACATATGTTTGGAGATTTTGACATAATTCTTGTGAAGCATGCTTGTCTTACTTCTTTGCACCATATACCTAGTGCCACGAATTTAGCCATTGTTGCATCATATTATTCATGCACTTGTGCTTCTAATGGTTTTGTGCAAAAGATGAGAACCATCATGATGGATGATGTGTTTATCTACCATGCGCATACGTTCTTTGTTTCGTTTTGTGCATGTGTAGGATACTTGATGAGGACATCAATACCATTGTTACACCCACAGCCCCTGCTGCTATACATACTGGACCAATTACTAGAGCTCGCGCACGCCAATTGAATTATCAGGTACTTTCGTTTCTTGGTAACGATTCCAGCCTACCATGGACAAGAAAGATGAACCTTGGAGCAAGTTCAAGCATGGAGATGTTGGCATGCGCAAGGAGAACAAGAACGGAGTTACAAGTGATGATTCCAGGACTTTGAAGCCACCCTAATGAGTGCATGAGGCCTTGGACGAAATATACAAGATGCCACTTCATAATATTCGTCCATAGGCTATTCTAGGTGCTGCGTTACCTTATTATTGGGCCAGGCCCATGTAATTTCGAAATACACAAGTATAGGCTATTTTTAGAGTCCGTATGTGTGGGGAAACAAGAGATAGGGTTGATTTGGACCCCTCCACCAAGGGCCACGAAATTCCCCTCTTCCTCCATATATACAACCCTTAGGGCACCGTTTAGACCTTGGGTTTTGTTTAGATTAAAAGTTCGCCATAGCTGCAACTTCGCGTACTTCATTTGTGTTCAACGACTGGACAAAGCGCCACAGAACCCCACCTTGATCAATAAAGCTTTCATCTTATATTCGCAATATCTAGATTGCAATCTCAGTTTCTTGCTTGTTCTTCGTTTGCTCGCAGGAAACAGGCCCTCGTGGTCGTTGATCGTGCTCGACGTGGTCAATAACCCTCGGAAGTTGGTTTAGCGTTTGCTAAGCGCGACGTCTCGCACGTTCGTAGTCGGATCGTCAAGGTCGACTCCCACAGAAATGATAGCCACCATCTCATCGAAACATCGAGACACCTTTGCCTCTATCAAGTGGTATCAGATTTTCAGGTTGCTCGGTGAGATTTTACAGTTTTTCGTAGTTTAGATCGAGTCTGTTCTTCATACCTATTGTCCACGAAAAAGCCACAAAAAAAAATTAGGGTTAGTTCATCATATCCGAACCAATCTGAGCCTTTGCATAATCTTTTTAGGGTTTTTGCTTTGTTGAATTTGCGGTTGCATCATCGTGTCAAGTTGCTGGTCTTAGAGTCTAGTCTTTTAGAGTTTCGAGTTCTGGTCATAAGTTGTCACGCCGCCGCCGCACCATCATCATCGCCTTGCCATCTACCACCCATCTTATCCGCCACCGCTCTGAATCCGTATCCATATACCACCACCAATCCGTATCCATATACCACCACCAATCCGTATCCAAATACCACCACCAATCCGTATCCATATACCACCACCGCTACCATATACCACCACCGCTGCCATATACCACCACCATATATCCACCACCAATCCGAGTTCCTTGCATATTAGGTTTGTTTTCGAGATCCATCTAGTTTCCGATTTGTGTTTTCCTTGCCGGAGTAGGTTTCTGGAAACCACCCTCCGTTTAGGCCCAAAATTTTCCGAAAACGTACTTGTCAAAAAATTTTCTGGCTATCCTATTTTTAGGTGTTTATAAGCGTATTGAGACGATCGCCGTTATAGAAAGTGTTTTGACCCGTTTCAGCTTTTGGGTCCGGCGTTGAAAAACAAAAAAAATTTGGTCCAAAAATTTCATGCCCATCCTGTCGGTTTGACCTCGGAAGAGTTTTGAGACACTCGCCATTATAGTGATTTTCGCAAAAAAAAAAGCAGCGCAAAAAAAAAGGCAGCAAAAAAAAAAGCCAAAAAAAATTCCAGAGCGTGCTTTTCCCTTGTTTACGTGCAGCGCCGTGATTTTGTTAGTGTTCTAGGCTCGCGTCTCTAGCACGGTCTAGCCTAGGACCAACCAGATACCGTCGTTGGCGTTTATTCAACTTTGCATCTCTAAATTGATTATTGTTAACCCTTTTGCTACCATATTATAAGCCTTCCCAGCTCCACATACATCTACATCGTATGCGTTTGACTCTCCCCGTAATCGCTCTATCCAAGCTTTGAGAGTTTTGACTACATCGGTTGCGATCACCTTTCTTCTGCTGGGTAAGAACTGGTAAGAATTTGAGATTTGCTTGACGGATTTGTGACTGTCCACCACACCACCACCACCACTTCCTGGTAGTCTGTCAATCATATTCTTGTGTGTTTCTATTGCTGCTAACCATGGCAGGATCACAAGTCGACGAGACCGACGGGAGAACATGACAAACAAAGCGCTACATGATAAGTTTCAACAAATGATGAGTGGGCAGGTGGACGATGTGCTAAATAGATTTGAAGAGGCCATGGAGAAGATAGATGGCATTGAGAAGGCGTTGAAACAAAGCTCGATAACAAGTTTAATGAATTGCTCGCGCGCCTACCACAACCACCAC